>JBBPBX010024567.1:26647-39575 GCA_038048925.1 Garcialebias charrua
GCAGTGGGTGGGCATCACAGGGTCAGCCCTCAATTGGTTCAGAACTTCAGATCCTACCTCACTGACAGATCCTTTTGTGTTTCCATCAACGGTTTTAGTTCTGCAGTGGCGGCTCTTAAATGGGGGGTTCTGCAGCAGTCCATCCTGGGTCCTCTCCTACTCTCCTTATGCCTGCTGCCACTTAGTGCTATTTTTCGGAAACACAACATACCTTTCCACTTCTATGCCGATGACTGTCAAATTTGTTTACCCCTAAGACACAATGGTACATGCTCTATTCAACATCTGCTCGACTGCCTGGCTGACATCAGGGACTGAGTGGCTTTAAATTTCACAAGTTTCAATGATAAGAAGTCTGAAGCCATGTTGTTCGCTCCCAACGATACGATCACGAACCACTCTATCAACCTTTCTGCTCTAGCCCTGTCTGAAAAACAAAAAGTTACAAATCTAGGCGTGATAATGGATCCTTCCATGAAACTCAACAGTCATGTAAACATGATCGTTAAATCCTGTTTTTTTTTTCCAGCTGAGGCGACTGTTTAAAAGTGCTATGTGTAACTTTCTGTAGAGTGCAGAACTTAGAAATATTTTCAACAGGCAAAGCATTCTGATCCCTCCCCCTCAGAGCCATATATGGCTCTGCTCCCCCTGGCCCTGCTGAAATTCAAATTCAAGCTCTGTTTTTATTGGCTGGTTACAAACTCTGTTTTTATTGGCTGGTTAATGGCGGGTCACTCTGTGTTTTTAGTGTTTTTATAAATGCTGATAGAGAAGCAAGGGGACTATAGTTTTTTTCAGAGATTACTTTGTCTAACATCAGTCTGTCAGTAGATAGTGACAGAGTGAAGAAATATGTTAAAATTATATTGTTAGAAAAGTTACAGACTGCACTACAAAGTTACATAGTGCAGCTTTAAGCTGAAGCCCATAATAACCAAAAATAACCCGGAGACAGTAATATACGCATTTATTACATCTAGTCTTGATTACTGCAATTCACTCTTGTTTGGTATCAGTCAGACCACCATTGCACGATTACAACTGGTCTAGAACACAGCAGCCCGATTTTTAACCAGTACACGCAAAAGAGAGCACATTACACCAGTCTTGGCCTCCTTGCACTGGCTACCGGTTCATCTTTGAATCCAGTTCAAAATTCTCCTGTATGTCTACAAATCGCTGAACAGTCTCGCCCCCACTATCTCTATGATTTGCTACACCTGTATGTCCCACCACATGCTCTGAGGTAAGCGGACCAGTTACTTCTAACAGTTCCAGGATATCGTACCCTTAAGGATACCCTTAAGCAAAAGGTGACCGGGCTTTCTCTGTAGCAGGCTCAAGACTCTGGAACGAGTTACCTTTGCTCATCAGACAGGCCCCCTCCCTCTCGGTTCTCAAATCCCATTTAAAGACCCATTACTATTCTGTTGCTTTCAACACCAGATGATGTGTGTTTGGTCATTATATTTATTATCTGTAATGATTTTATGTCTATTTTTTTGTACTTCATTTTGTATGTTGCCTATGTGTTGTCTGTTTGTTTGTTTGTTTGTTTGTTTGTTTGTTTGTTTGTTTGTTTGTACAGCACTTTGGTTGGCCTTGTCACTGTTTTAAGTGCTCTATAAATAAAATGGTATGGGATGGTATCACCAGACTGCATCACACTAAAGGTCCTCCTCACACAGGATCTCACTGCAGTGTAAACATGTAACCAGAACTTGGATGGCCCCTGCAAGCTTTTGTAGAGGTCTTTAGGTACGTAATAAAAAACTGTGATTGAATCTGATAGGACCAAAATAGTTATGAGCATGTACAAAATGTACGGGGCAAACTCAGTTTATCATTGTGGCGACAACCTATTCCTAATAGGAGATCACACAGATGTAGGTGGCTTGACTGTCAAATACAGCAGGATTTGTTAGCCACACTGGCCTTGTGCCAAGGCTACACCTTTGATTATGACATGAATATGAAACCAAACAAGCACAGATGTGAAACCCATAGTTGTATTGCCCAAGAAAGTCAGATCAGGCTGGGTGGTAAATGGTAAATGGACTGTACTTATATAGCACCTTTCCATCTTATTAAGATAGTGCTTTATACTAGAATCTGTGTCCTCATTCACCCATTCATACAGTACTCTACTAGATCTCCACAAAGAATAATCAGTGCTTTATTACATTCATACACTGATGGTACACACATTGGAGGGAATGAGGGGTTCAGTGTCTTGCCCAGGGACACTTCATCACATGAATCCTGGTGGAGTCAAACCTCCAACTCTTGCATTGGAAGACAACTACTCTAACCACTCAGCCACAGCTGCCCCTAATTTTCTATTGAGGGCTGTCTTTCAATAGATCGAAGCGAGGTAGCTGCTCTGCTACTTACAAAACCCCATTTCAAAATCAGGTCGTCTGTGAGTCATTTAGCACTGCACCCCCATCAAACGTGCAATGTGCATCTGGTTAGGTGCGGCTGCAGTTCGAACGCACCTCGAACAGGTTGCGGACGGCTCTCCACAACAACTGGAGTTGGCTATCAGAGACCAACCGAGGATCTGCGGCACTTTGATATTGTCGAGTCTAGGCAGAATTCTGACAGAGGCGTTCAGTCATAATCCTGTAGATGGTCGCTTCGCCCCATTGGCTCCTCGGGCAATGTGTGTGATAATGGGCCCTTCCTTGAAACTTAACAGTCACGTAAACATGATTGTTAAAGACCGTGTAAAGTGAAATTAAATGTGTGTTTTTAGTTTGTCACATGACATATGTGTTATTAATCACCCATATAAATCTGACTGATTAAAAACATTGTTTACCTTATAAAATTAAGTCTCAAAAATCATGAAAAAACATGATTTTGCCTTGCCCTGGAACGCTGGGGGCGTGTCAGTGCGTGGGCGTGGTTTCAGCGCAGCTGCGCTCGTGTCCTGCCCCCTGAGCTGACTGTGTGGAGAGGCAGGCAGCAGAGATCCAGTAAACCTGCTCTGTTTTTATCTGAGTTCTGTCTGTAACAGCAGCTACTTTTTCCAAGAGTTACGCTGTTTTTGTAAATAGTTTTCTTGTGTGTTTTTAATCTGGAATGAATAAAAAAAAAAAAAAAAAGAGTTGTACCATGCGGGAATTGAACCCGTGGGGTTTGGGACAGAAGGCAAGCGCTTTATCCATTGACCTATCCAGGCATTACAGATACTTGGTATAAAACCACGCGGTATAAAAACACGTTATGATTTGTACGGGTGCCCTGACCATTGCGACATCCAGGGAAGATGCACGAACGAGGCATAATTGATTAGCTAGCTAACAATGAACAAAATATCTATGCTATTGCTATCTGATGCTATCTGCGATTCGCGAGTGAACGGCTCCACCGAGGCGAAGAACGCATTTATACGGCTGGAGCTGCAGGGGGTGGGGGCTATACTAATGAGGACCGCGTGACGAAACGCGGTCCCGTTTAAACCACGCCTAAAAAATCCTGAAACAGACATATCTTTATACACAGTTTGCTCTATAACTCCAAAATTAATTGAGCTACAATTTTGAGACTTTTTACTCATTTACAAGATTACAATTATGACATTTATAATGTTTATTGAAGAAAATGTTGAAATTCACTTTACACGATCTTTAAATCCTGTTTTTTTTTTCAGCTGAGGCGGCTGTCAAAGCTGAAGCCCATACTATCCAAAAAGAACCTTGAGACAGTAATCCATGCATTTATAACATCCAGACTTGATTACTGCAATGCTCTTCTGTTTGGAATCAGTCAGTCCTCCATTGCACGTCTACAACTGGTTCAAAATGCTGCAGCCCGATTTTTAACTGGTACAGACGCTAGAGAGCACATTACTCCAGTTTTGGCCTCCCTGCACTGGCTACCCATTCACCTTTGGATCCAGTTCAAAAGTACTCACGTATGCTTTTAAATCACTGAACAGTTCTGCTCCATCCTATCTCACTGATCTTCTGCAGCCATTTGTCCCACCCTGCTCTCTGAGGTCAGCAGACCAGATGTTTCTTTCATTTCCAGGAACCAGTCGTAAGATTAGAGGTGACAGGGCTTTCTCTGTTGCAGGTCCAAGACTGTGGAATGAGTTACCACTGCATGTCAGGCAGGCTCCCACACTCAGTCTTTGTCCTGCTTGAAAACCCACTTTTATTCCTGTGCCTTCCACATGGTTTGATTTGTTTTGATCCTCTCTGTACTCTACAGTGTTGGCTATTTAGTTATCTGCTGCTATTTTGTATCTTTATTTTAATTTTATGTTTTCCCGTCTGCTGTGCTTGTTTGTTTCTATTGTACAGCACTTTGGTTGGCCTTGTTGCTGATAAATTGGTATGGTATGGTAAGCACATGCACCAAATGTCTGAATCTGTGGTTCCTCTCATCTGAGCAGGATTACTGTTGCTACAACATGATCCGTAGGGTAAAACTAACCTGTCTCATGATGGTCTAAGTGAAGAAGGGTTTTCCAGGGATGCAGATCAGGGAAAAATCTATTTGATATGAATTAAAAGTGTAGCATCATGATTGCGTTCACAGTGTGAGACGGTATCAAAAATTTGTGATTCAGACATCTTCTAGTAGCTTGTGTTTTTTGAGGGTCATCATCCAATCTGTAGGAGGCCTACCAGGAGTCAAAATGTGCATTTATAGGTCAGAACTGCTAAAACGTGGAGCGTAGCTTGACTGAAACAGAACAACAAAATTAAAGAAGTTTATGAAATATTTCCTTTTATTCATTTTACTAAATATTTACTTAAATGCTGGTAATTAAAGTACTTGTAGTTAAAGTTTATGAAACCATCCAAACTTAAAAAAGTTTTGGACTGCTTTGATATTTATGCTAATTAGCACATAAACAAAACCTATTTCAGGTATGCTTGAATATCAGGCTTTATTTTTTTCTTGACAATGTCATATTTTACTCTGATGCATGCTTAATAATCCAGGTAGAAAAATCTAAAAAAGCTAAGTCTGGTCCTCTGGACATTCAGATCCAGAGGACCAGACTTTGCTTTTTTAGAGAATGTCATATTTTGTTTCTTGATGCTAGGCAAAATGTTGTTACATTCTTCAGGAGTTTTAAACAAAAATATACATTGGAAAAATTATGGCACTTTCAGCTACTCTCACACCAAACTGTAGCTATCATCTGTAAAATTGACTGAGCTATTCACGTTTGTTTTAGCTCAGGCTGAGTGCCTGCAGCGGCCATATTGAATCAGGCTGATTCCACAAGTTAATCAGTTGTACCAGTATATGGATCAATTGATTATTTTCTGAAAGCTTCAATAAAATAATCCAGTGGTTTATGAGAAGTTTAGTACACACATGCAATTACATGTCCTACCTTTTATGACACAGTAAAATGAGATGGACTGTTAAGATGCAGTCTGTTTTAGCAAAAACATCAACTAGCAAAAAGGTTTTTGGGGGGTAACTAGTTTAGATCTGATTATGCTTGTTTTTGTTACAACCTCCAGGAAACTCAGTTTTTATATTTAAAAAACAAAAATAAATGAATGCAAAAAAAAAGGTTTATTTTGAAGGGTGATTCACACTAGTCACAGAGGGACACTAACGTTGTACCACTGCTTCAGATGGACCACACGTCATGGGAAAGTGTTGATTTTTGGCAGCCAATTGATTGTTGGTACAACACCGGCCCATGTTTCCCAGGGGTCAGCGGTGACGCATAATAAATGCAATAGTATATGTTTTTTTTCCTCTTCATGATGCTTTTTCTGACTGATGCGGCTTATACGCCGGAAAATACGATACATGGTCACATGAGCATGAGCTGTGGACTCTGAAAGGGACTGTGGGGTTGTCACTCTTTGACTTCTTCCTGTCCGTTTGAGCAGGAAACCTGGAAATTCTGAAATTTTTATAACTGAAGTTATAGAGAAAGCATATTTATGCAACAAGTACCCATGAGGTGGCCCCGCCTGCCTCTTCTGACTACACGTTGCTCTCATCACTGTGTCGGTTCACATCCTGCATGCGTTATGCGCTGTAGCCTTAAAGAACGGGTGAAGGTTAATGTGAATTTTGTCTGACCAGTGTTTTAAAGTAGATCCAACTGTAAGCTCCTGAAATTACCTCACCAAAGGACAAACCAAGCTTACGTCTTTGTGAAAGGTGAGGTGGTGGGGGTGCATTCACAGACACAGTCAATCATCACATGGTCACCCACCACCAGTTTGATTTACTGGAAACGTTAGACATATGCTAATAAAGTGCAGAGCTGGGATGGAGGAGGGACTCGTGTTATCTCCCATCCACACGGCTTGAGCGTTACAGATTGTTCACACATACTGAGAGGTGGGGGTGCGCTCTATGTGTGTGTGTGTGTGAGTGCATTAAGTGTATGGGAGTTCTGTGTGGTGGAGGGGGGTGTCACTCTCTTCAGTACCAGGGGGGAATAGGACTGAGATTTCAGACAAAATTAAGCCACATCAAATGTGCCAGATCAAAGGGTACACAGCCGTGGCCGTCTGTACCAGTCTGACATTTCATAACTCCCTCCCCCCACAACACACATAAATGCACATTTTCTTCATACTGTACCTCTTTACTCTTGTATATTTTTATTATACACTCTTTTATATTTTTTAATTGCATTCATTCTTTTTTTTTCTTGCTAAATTTTCAGCATCTCATTCCTCTAAAGGGATTCTGGCCTCACACTTACATAAAAACATGCACCAGCCCCCCATGCAGACAATTTGCAGGCACTTATCAGCGTCGTGGGTTGACGTGGATCAAGTGTAATGTAATATGCACCGAGGTTGTGGGTGTGATAGAGCAGTCATCCAGTTTAAAGAAGTGCTGGGGGAGCGCAGCATCCATTAGAAACACACCTTTAGGTTGGAATCGTGTTAATGATCCTGAATGTTCTCGTTGAAACCTTTGATGCTACTTGATGCCAGTGGCTGTGTGTGTGTGTGTGTGTTTGTGGACCCGGGCGTGCACATGTGTGTGTGTGCGCGTTTGGTTTATGGATTAGATGGCTGCACCCGGAGGAGAGGAGGGGTTTGGGGAGATAAAGGAAGAGGTGAATGGAGGGTGAAAGTCGGGGGGGCGGGGGATCTGAGGATGCTGGGATAAATGAGATATGTGGACATGTGTTAATGCATTTATGAAAATAAAACTAAGGAGCTGAGGAAATGGGGTCAGACAAAGAAGCAAGATATGGAAGTACAGACGAGAACAGAGTAGGAAGTACATTAAAAATTGGGCGGCTGTGGCTGAGTGGTTAGAGCAGTCGTCCTCCAATTTGAGAGTTGGGGGTTTGATTCCATCAGCAGTCACATGCCGAAGTGTCCCTGGGCAAGACACTGAACCCCTCACTGCCTCTGATGTGTGTCCCATCGGTGTATGAATGTGATAAAGCACTGATTATTGTATTTTTCAGACTATAAGGTGCATTAAGCGAAACAAAACCAGATAAGTAAAACTTGATTCAACTCATTCACAACAACTCTCATCATTGTTCAGTCGTACCACATAAAATCAGTTTGAGGTCAGTAAGCACAATCAGAGTTAATACGTAAGGCACACTGGATTATAAGGCTCACTGTCAATTTTTGAGAAAATTAAAGGATTTTAAGTGCGCCCTGTAGTCTTTGTAAAGATATACTAGAGAACTGTATGAATGGGTAAATGAGGGCACAGATTGTAGAGTAAAGCACTTTGAGTATCTTCATACGATAGCAAGGTGCTATATAAGTACACTCCATTTACCATAAAATCATTCACGTTTCATTGTTTTTTGTTTCTGATTGGTAATATATATTGGTATAGATTACAGATCTCTCTTGTAAATGAGTCCTTGTGACTCAGTGAGACTAACCTGTATAAATAAAGGTTGAATGAAAAAAAAAAGCATGTAAACATTTAAGCTCTAAATACATTTTGAAGGTCAACACATTTGTTTTAGGTACACAATGATCACTTTGCCAAACAAACAGGTTTTGTGGATGCTAAAATGTTATTTTGATAATAAACATGCCTCTAAAAGCAGTCATTAAAATATTTTGACATGGGATTCTGTGGAAAGAACAATAACATGTCCTTATAATATTAATATCCATTATTCCATTATCTTTTCTCATTTCTTCCTTTTCGGGTCATGGGGTCACTGGTGCCCATATCCAGCAGTGACTGTGAAAGAGATGGGGTACACCCTGGACATGATTCAACCTTTTTTTCTTTGTTATATACCTGGATGATTGAGCTTACAAACTGCTTTTCTCTCTGGACAGGTTGCTAGTCCATCACAGGCCACAATATAATACAGTAAAACAAAATCATTATGTCGCTCTGTCAAAATCCTCAGACTGGAGAAATATAGATTATTTGTCTGACAAGATAACAGCTAGTTCAGGTGAGGCCAAACTCCAAAGTGTATTGTTGTTGTTGTAGTCCTAATTTCATCATATAAATGTTTAAATCAATGTCTATTTTACATTTTAACGTTTTCACAAATGGTGGCTTTTTGTAACTACAAATAACAGCAGCAGCTAGCTGCAGCACTTCTAGTGCAGAAGAGCAGAATGCTTTTTTTTACTGGAATCATTATAAAATGATAAATTATTTGTTATTTAAAAGTTTATAAAGTAGCATTTCCATGAAATGTGATGAAATTTCAGGGATGTTAACATTGTTTTAATACAACAGCAGTCCACTTTGTTCTAGGCCTGTTCAGACTTGTTGTATCCTCATTAATTAGGATATTAATAATTAAAAATAAATAAATAAATAAATAAATAAATAAATAAATATCAGAATAAATTAATTTCATCCAAATTGAAGCTGGTTAAAGAGTTAGTGTCTAGAACAGGTAAGAGGTTACTTGTTCAAAATCTTCCAGAAGAATTACAAAAGACAATTTTGCTTTAAAATGTCAAAACTTTTCCTTTGACTGAACTTTGTTTATATTTATGGGAGATAATTATTTTGCATTATGGAGTCTTGGGTTACCCATACTATACGGTAATACTAATAATTTATCTGTCAAGATAGGCAGGCAGTCATGTAATTGGCTGTATGTGTGGAGTTGTTGGCGGTGGTACGGGTGCTTGTTAGATTGCCTGTTAGAAAAATATTGCATGAACTGCTGAATTAATATTACCATATCATACCACATTATTTATAAAGCTCTTAAAACAGCAATAAGGCCAACCAAAGTGCTGATATTAATGAAACTCAGAAAGCAACCATTGCATGAACCTTTACAAATAATTAATATCTTTTGGAGTCAAACCTTTTCAAGATGCCTGCCACAGCTGACTGACCTTACTTCCAAAAAGGGCTCTGACTCACAAAACTTTAAAGATATTGACAGAAAATTTGGTGTATTGAGAATCCTATCAGATGCATACTGAGTGCGAACCGATCACTCAAGATCTTTCATTAAAACACCGGCATGCATGCTACTGTGTGCTGACAGCATTGAAGTAATATTAGTGAGTAATGTTGTGTTTGTGTTGTGTTTGTGTTGCCAGTGCTCCTATCCAGTGTGGGAGGACTTCAGTGCCAAGGCCACCAAGCTGCATTCCCAACTCAGGTAAGCTCTCACCAGAACCATGGAACAGAAGCTGTCAGGGAAATGCCAGACTTTGGGTCTCCTACCCACTTGATGACAGCTTCTTGGTTTTTCACATCCTATACAAGTTAATAGAATGTAGCTAAATTGTGACAAACTTGGAAAACCTGTGGGAAAGTGAACACAAAGTGGGTCCAAATATTCACTACGATTATGCTCCAGCCCTGGCACAAGGTTCTCAAACTACACATGAAGATGCAGCTACAGTTATTACGTCTGCACTCGGGTGGGTACAAGATCGGGTGGGTACAAGATCTTGTCACAGTCGTGGTCCTGGTCCCAGCATTAACAAGAGTGTTATGAGTTCTTCAATTTCTTGATGACCAATCCACGTGTGCTCACGATCCCTGAAGGTTGGTTTATACTTCTTGTCTTATGTCTTTTACCCCCCCCTTGAGTGAAAAAAGGTTGCACAACTTCTGGCTGCACTCCCGCTGCGATCCCCCGGTGACAGCTCGTCTTGTACGTAGGCCCCCAAGCAGAACTCCGAGACGCCGACGATGCGGCTCGCAGCGTGTGATTGGTTCAAAGTTTGTGGGCGTTTTTTGTTTTTGCTTTGACAGACATGGATAGTTTTGAAGAGAAACTTTCTGTGTGTGCGCGCGCACACGCAAACCGTGCGTCTCTGCACTTTGCGCATTGCACCCAACACACACCAATACATATATATTTATTTATGAATTTATAATGGATTTAATATAATGATAGGCTCCATTACCTCCATTTGTGAGTCCGTTATCATGAGTGTAGCCAGAATTTTATGAGGGGCGGATTGTTTAAAGGAAACGTTGACCTTTAAAAAGCAACACGCCTCGGTGGCTCAATGGAAAGGCATAGGTTTTCCGCTCCAAAGCTTTTCTCGACTCGGGTTCGAATCTCACCTGGTTGAAGTTATTTTACGTTTGTCTTTTATTGGATAAAAAAAAGGAGTTAATAATCCTTTTTTTTATGGAGGTAAATGGAGGTAATGGAGCCTATCATTATATTAAATCCGTTTGTCCTGATAAAACATACAGTGGGAGTGCGTGTGATGTATGCAGTGGGAGGGAAGAGGGAGGGATTATCCCCACGTCTTAAAGAAGTATAAACACTCAATGCGGTCGGTGACACACACGCAATTACGTCAGCGCTGGGTTCACTCAACGGGGGGTAAAAGACGTAAGACAAGAAGTATAAACCAAGCTTAAGTCACTGCCACCGTGCTTCACTTATGACTGGAATATGCTGCCATCATGAATGAAGTTTTGTGCATGGAGACTGTTTTCTTTTTAAAGCACGGTTGTAGTCCAGTGTGAAGGGGGCCCCACTAAATGTGAACATACTGAACTGTGTCAAAACTGTGGGAAAACTGTCTTTTATTGTTTTAAATTAGACAAAATAAAATTGGATTCTGCTATTTTAGGTTAATAGATGTTTTTGTCCATGTAGAACTACTGTGCTGGCAGCTGTGGCGTTCCTGGATGCCTTCCAGAAAGTGGCAGACATGGCCACCAACACCAGAGGTAGGACATCACTGATATATGTTTATGAGCTAATAAAAAAAACACCCACATATAACATATGTTGCCCACGTTTCTCTCATGCGTCTCATGTTGCTCCTCTGTAAAGTGCCTAACGTTGTAGCATTCGCAGGAGTACGATCATGCTGTTGAGATATTATCTTGCTTCCTTCGACTGATGAGTGTTTCCTGGAGCCTTAAAGTATATTTTGTTCCTAAAGCTCAGAGCAGCTGTACTTTACCAATAATACATTTAGACAATAAGGGGAGAACCTTATAGAGGATGTTGCATATTTGTTTTAATTCTTTGGATGGAGAACTTCTCTGATGTGTTTGATCACTACAAGTCAGTAGAATAGTAACGTATCCTTAGAACCAGTCCTCCAAACGTGACACTCCATTAGAGGGATGAACAGTGCTCTTTTGAAAGGGTTTTATTGGCAGCTCAGAACATCTCATATGAATTAGTGTTCGTCTAAGTATAAACAGTGTACTGTAATACAACTACACACACTACATAAAACTACTACAACATATTGTTCCATTTAAGTTGACAAACTTAGAAAACAATGGGGTAAAATCGAATTAAATTGCAAGAGCAAACACTTTTAAAAGTATTTGTGAAGCTCGACAGTCTTCATGTGTGTTTAAAGTTGCGTTAGTTTAAACAGAGCTGCACTGCGAGCTGAAGGTGACCAATCAGGCGGCACCACAGGGAGTTTCTCCTGCTGTTAGGACTTATTGGGCGCAGATGTCAGACAGTGTACGTAATGATGTTGTGTGTGTGTGTGTCGCACTCCTGGTGGGCTCCTATAGCTAAGGATACAGGAAGAAGCTCATGCTGCTTTTACAAGCCAGACAGGAAGTCACTAAGCTGTGTCAGCTCATAACAAATAAGCTTCCACTGCCACACACGCACAAAACATATAACGTAAATGACGCTGCAATACTGACGCAAACTGTTCATCAGAGGCTCTTTTTGTGTTGATGAATCATTCCTGTTGGACACNGAGCCAAGATGGTGTGTAGAGGCAGGACTGCCGACTTGGGACCCGAAGGACCCAGGTTCGAACCCCGGCCACTACACACCTTGGGGTGTCTATAGCTGTGTTTCCATCCATTTTCATTTCGTATTTTGAGCTACCTCGCAAATATGTAAATACAAATTAATGCAGATCAGAAGTGTTTCCATCTGCTGGCTTGAAGCGCTTCTACCAAGCCGCGCACAGCGTCATTACGTCAGACGTCAGCGTCATTACGTCAGACGTCAGCACTGCGCATGTCTACAGTAAACAGGAAGTAGCGGTTGAAAACTGAACCCGGCCACACATCTCGTCAAAATCGAGAGAATATTTCAGGTACGTGTTGCTATCGGGCGAGTTGTATTTATTCTGTCATGCCAACTAGTTTTAGCGATGTTACATGTTGTCCGGAGCGGAAACAGCTGAACGTCACGTGACGTGAATTTTCGCTACGTCAGAAATGAGTCGGAAAATGTGTTTCCATTTGTCGTTTAGCGCATCTCAAATCCCAAAAACCACCTCAAGCGAGCGTAAAAACTTTTTAGCGTAATTCAGGAAGTAACCTCGCAATTTGCCGTTTCCATTAAGCTTTTCTGCTGCGCTATTTCAAATTGCGCAGCTAGAAACCTTGATGGAAACACGGCTTATGAGTGCACACCTATTTCTCCAGCTCCCCGGGCGCTTTCTATGGCTGCTCACTGCACCACCTGGTGGTGGTTGGGTTAAATGCAGAGACGAATTTCGTCTGTGTATGGGAAACATACACAGATGACAAAAAAGGA
>JBBPBX010024568.1:0-11498 GCA_038048925.1 Garcialebias charrua
TTAGTCGCTTCGGTGTATAAGTCGCAGGATTTGCAAATTTATGCAAAAAGGTGCAACTTATATGGCAAAAAATATGGTACTTGTGTCTATATTTGTTTATAGTAAAATATGTAGCCGGATAAAACTGACTGTTTCGAACAACGCTTTTATTCATTTGGTCTGTTAGTTGGTCCGTGTGGCTATTTTGAACAGTGCGGCGGCACTAGCGCACGTTTACTACACGTTTCATAAAACACCAATTGAAAATATGAGCAAATACATACAAAAATGCAACCGTCTGTTAGCAAAATATTTCATGAACCACTGAACAAGTTTTGAAGAAATTCTCAGAATGTAATTTTTGGACGTGCCACAGCTTATCGACAGCGGCCAACACAAACATGGCTCCAGCTCAGTCAGTTTTACAGACACTGGGCTAAAGTTTGTAGTGGTAGTAGCTGAGAGTCATCCCAACACACACTCTGAAAGCTGACAGACCTTACAAGATGCTATTTTCAAGGCTCGACCAAACGACTACACCACCATCTTCCCTCTCATCAGAGGAGCTCGGTCTGAAACTCTGATTTGACAGTAATTACAGACACTTTGAAGGTTTGAAAAACAGGAAAAAAAAACTCAGCGTTTGATACGTTTTAATGACTGACTGAGACATCTGAGACGACTCCGAGCGTCTTGAAACCTGGTCCAAACATGGAAAAAATAAGATCAGACATGTCTGAAAGAGCTCAAAGGACAAGAGAAAGAAGAATCTCCAACAGCGAAGAAACAAAACCCGACAGAAAACTGAACCAGAACCCGATCAGGATTCATCAGAACCAGTTCAGAACCTCCAGATCCAAAAACAGACTTTGGAGCTCAGGTTACTTACCGTTTGCAGCGCTTCTGGAAGTGTGTGTGTGTGAGTCAGTCGGTCCACATGATGCGTTCACTGTCAGATCATTGATCACTGTTAAACTGAAGCCTGTCCGTCAGACCGAAGACTTCCTGTTATTGCCTCAGGGAGTGAACATGATGGGGGGTGCCTGTGAGGGTGTGTACACGTCAAGGTGTGTGTGTGTTAAGATGCAGGATGTGGTTCAAACAGTGGTTTCGTGCAGCTTCTGACTCCTCGTGAGACGAAACATCTTCACGTGTCTTGTTCTCATCTTCTTGTGTCTTGTTCAATCCTCAGAAGCGGAGTGATATTTAGGATTTACAGAGTTTAGGGAATCAGCCACGATACGAGAAGGGAAAGACTCCAGTTTGACCCCGAGGCCAATAGATTGCTGAGTCTCTTGGTTGCCATGGTGATTCCCGCCTTTGTGTGGGCAGCAAGGGGTGGAGCAGCTTGCAGCTGCACAGAGAGAAAACAATGTCAGTGGCAATTTTAGCCTCTGTTTTAACTCAGCACCCCAGAAAAAATTAAGTAAAATATATATATATATATTTTTTTTATGGGCAATTCAGGGTTTGGGTTCTGTTTATTGCATTTATGATTCAATGCATTAAAATAAACAATTTTAAAAGTTAACAGGTGTTCCCCCTTATGTCTGCCTCGGGTCTTGGGGGTCGGGTCTCTGATTCTTCACGGTCACTATTGAATGTTCTATTAGAGAAGCCTTATTCACTTATGCATGCTCACAACCACACACAAATGGATGCAGGGATGTATATGTAGATATCATATGTAGATATATGTAGATGGGTATGTGACTGCATATGAATGTATATTATGTATGTATGTACAGTATGTATTTGTTGGTATAGGTATATATTTATAGAAATCTACAGCAAAGTCATGAATGTTATTGGTCTTTTATGCATATGTGTTTTGTTGTTGTGTTCTGTCATGTACTTTGCAGGATTGCAGACGGCGGTCGGGTGTGTTTGCCTTGTGCTCTTTTTGCGGATAATTGTTGTTTTGTAGTCTCATTACTTTCTGTCTTTCCTTTCTTTCTATCCTTAAAAAAATTCATAATGGTGTGAAGAGGATGGCTGTAAGGTGAGAAGGGAGGCCATCTATAAAAGGAACGGAAAAAATATATATGCAGTATACTGTTTTTTTTTTTTTTTAATGGGCGATTCTGGATTTGGGTTCTGTTTATTGCATTTATGATTCAATGCAATAAAATAATAAAATTTAAAAGCGAACAGATGATTGTAATACTTGATTTATTTACAGAATGACTTTAATTGCTGGATGTCCGACCCCTGAACTCTTGGCTTTCAGTAACTGTGGCCCCCTGAGCAGTTTAGTTGAATAGCCGCCCTGATTTAGAGAGTGGGATACAGTTTATTCCATTTCCAAAACCTAAAGTGAGTCTGGAAAAATGTAAAAGATGGATAAAGCCCTGCGGCTGACCTCATGAGCAGCTGAATACAAACAGTGATAAACAGGAAGTACCACATGTTCATCGGTACGAAGGTAACTGCAATGAAATCCTCCATTTTCTGTCATAATTGTAAAGGTTAATCTTTAAAGCTAGTTGTGTTTTGTTTTTTATGTTTTATATGTACTGTAGATATATCCACACTTAATCTATTGTATTGATGTTTGGGGGAAAGCATGTAAAACAATCACAAAGCCTATTTTTGTATTACAGAAAAGAGCTGTAAGAGTTATCACTAGAAAACATTACCGTCATCCATCTAGTACATTATTTTATCAACTGAAGTTATTGAAGTTCCATGATTTGGTAGATTATAATATTTTATCAGTTATGTATAGGGCTCAGAATAATGCATTACCTTTAAATATCCAAATGCATTTTGTTAAAAGACAAAGTTGTTATAACCTTAAGGGAACAGAGATGTTTATAAAACCACAATTCAGAACTAGTTTGAAGGGACGTTCTACCTCAATCCAGGGAATTAGATTATGGAATGGCTTGGAGAATGTAGTTAAAAATGCCAAGTCAATGTTTACATTTAAGAAAATGATCAAAATGAATTTGTTAAAAAAAATATATGAAATGACGTAATGTGTATTGTATTAGTTAGAAAATTAGAAAGAGTTAGTCATTTTGTACTGTTGGTGGAAGATTATTATTGTTTAATCTGATTGTTTGAAAAAAGGGGCAGATATAATAAGATTTATTCTTCTTTCTGCTACCTTTCATTTTTTTATATTTTGTACTTTATCATTTACAGGATTGTCTTGTATTGTGTTTCTTTTGTAAAAAAAAAAAAAGAACAAATTTAATAAACATAAACATATATGTTGCAGCTTCGGGTTGAATGAGTTTAGTTTTTGTTTGCTTGATCTGTTAAGTTATATGTGTCAAACTCAAGACACAGGGGCCAAATGTGGCCCTTGTTGACATCGCATCTGGCCCCCAAGATGTTATTTTAAATGTAAAATACTTATATCACTTAAATGTTTTCAGTAATATTTGATTATGATGTCAAAAGTGCAACAGAGAACGTCAAATGACATCAATCAAACTCTTGCTGAGGAACCTGCAACCAAGAAAAGATGTTGGGTATCTAACTTGACTTAATGTAGATTCTGAAACTGGCCCTTAGTTGGAATTATTTATTTTTTTGACCCCCTTTGTAAGTGGGTTTGACACCCCTGTGTTAAGTTCAAGTTCAGATGGGTTTATTGTAATTCGCATCACATGTGGTATAAAGTGGAACAAAATTTTGTACTCAGGGTCCCAGTTTCATCCAACAATAGTGAAAATATAAAGTGTAAAAAGAAAAAGTAAATAAGGATCTAAGATATAAGAAATACTCTAAACAGTAATAGTGCAAAACAATACGCTGAACGACAGCAAACGAACATGAGTCTGTGTGAGTAGATGAGTATGAATGAACACAGCAGCATGAGCAGCATGAGATCAGCAGCATGGATATTCAAGTAATCAGTTTAACATTAAACTGATATTGTACAAAGTGTTTATTCGATTGTGTAATGTAAAGCAGAGCGCTACGTCTGTAGCATCTTAGCTAGCGTGTCTGTATTGCACGCCATTAGCTTAGCGCTACTTCTTGTTGTGCCATGATCTTTCAAATAGTTATTGAATCAAGTGTTTACTTATGCAGGTAAACGTAGATGTTTAACAACCTGTTAAGATACACCAGAATGCAGGAAATTATATATACTTTATTTAAAATTTTCTGGAGGAGGACCCCTAGACCCTCCCAGCAGTGTGTCACCACACGNTATCTAGCACCAAATCACAACAGAAGTCATCTCAGGGCACTGAACAGAAACATTCATACATTCATTCATTCAACCTTTATTTAGTCAGGTAAATCTTATTGAGCCTCGAGGGCTCATTTACGAAA
Source organism: Garcialebias charrua (assembly GCA_038048925.1). Taxonomy (NCBI): domain Eukaryota; kingdom Metazoa; phylum Chordata; class Actinopteri; order Cyprinodontiformes; family Rivulidae; genus Garcialebias; species Garcialebias charrua. The sequence goes on from JBBPBX010024568.1 coordinate 4,273, forward strand.
GCGACCTGCTACAAACTAAAGAGTGATGAACAGCAATGAAACAAATACATTAAACAATAAACAAAAGAAAAAGTAGCAAAAGTAGCAAAAACTTTATAAGGTAAATGTACAAAAACAGGAACATATCTGCAATGGTTTTTGCCAGGATTCCAACAGATTCTGAAAACCATTTAGAGAAGTCAGGGCCGAGAGCTTCAGGGGCCTCATGTATCAACCATGCGCACGCACAAAAACATTGCGCACGTCACTTTCCACGCAAAGTGGCGTATGTATCAAATCTGATATGAACGGGAATATCTGCGCATCCACGTACAAATCCACGGCTGCTCCCCTGCTTGCGTACGCACGTTTCTGTGGTTATTGTTCCTTTGGCGACACTTACAGGTTATTCAGAGAAACTGTGTCCATGATATGAAAATAATCATAAATCCCACCAAACACACATGATTAACAATTATTACATCCACATGGACGCAATTAGATGAGTGGATATAAAAGCATGCGCCAAATAGTGGCAACGATATTGACAACAATGAGATGTGATTTCTTTAAATAAGAAGTTAACCAAGCTGTACCAACACGCCTACGTTTAGGTCAGTGTGTAGCGCGGTTGCCTTTAGTTCCAAAGGTCATGAGTTCGAATCTCGCATGGTACAACGTTTCTCTTTTTTTTTTTTCGTTCCAGATTTAAATACACATGAAAACTATTTACAAAACAAGAAATCGTCTGCTTCCTTTCATTTCATGTATTGTTCTATTTCTTGTTGTTTTATTAAATAGTTGTCCTGTGTTCTTTAAATCTGGAATGAAAAAAAAAAACGTTGTACCAAGGGGGAGTCGATCTCACGACCTTTGGGACGAAGGGCGGGCGCGCTCACCACTAACCTATACAGGCATGTTAGAGCAGATGGGTCAACTTCTTGTTTAAAAGTGGATGGTATGTTTTGCGCTAGGCGTGCCGAATAAAACCTTTTTCCGTGCTTCTCTGCCTCACTCAGAAGTGATTCCTGTTCACAGTCCGTGAAGTTCCTCTTTTTTCTGTAATGTTATGTCTGCTCCTCAGTGTGGACACCATCCAGACGGGCAGCACTTGAAGATACTCAGTCAGGCTTTATTAACTCGTCAACACGAACACATAGTACAACTCACGAGCGTCACTCTACAACCAACGGTGCATCACCTAATGTGTCCCCTGGTGCCCCAGTACCAACACATTGGTTCCTAGTGTCTGCTCACACAACATCTCCCCTTTTTAGCTTAGCATCCATACTATGCCTTTAAACTTAAATTGTCCTCATTGATTATGAACATGCTGAACAGACATACCCACACCCTTTCAAATGCTTTTACCAAGTGAACAGATTATACTAGTACTTTATCATTAATACTACAAACAACTATAACTTTGACCTATCTAGGGGTCAGGGTCGACTACCTGCGTCCCCAGAGCTGTGCAGGGATTATTCTGCCCTGTGGGCCACAGCTCACTTCTCTATGAATGCTATTTACAAGTCTAGTCTCTGCAGGATTCAGGAACTGGACCTGAACCTTCAGTCTTTTCTTTTCTCTTCTTCTTTCTCTTCTTCTTCTCTTTCTTCTTCTCTTTTTTCTTCTTCTTCCGTTTCTTTGGAGGATGGTTTTCTTCTGAACTTCCTTCCGGCTCAGTTTTTACCATCTGTGGTGTTTGGTCTTCTGGTACCGGGTCGTGTTTGGGTTCCTTCTTGGTACCTTTTTGCTTCAGTTTTTCTCTTCCTGCAGGTGGGTTGAAGCTTCTAGTCTCCAACATTGTCATCACTCTTTTCATCTGAAGCTCCGGTCTCTGTTTCAGGCTGAGCTTCCTCTTCCGACGTCTCTTCGTTTTGGTCGGAATCAGAGAGGATTGTTCCTTGGCGCCCTCTGCTGGAGAAGCTTCAGACTTCAGCTCCATGTTGCTCTTCTGTGCTGTTTCTATCGGACTCTCCTCCACATCTTTAACCTTCTGGTTCCTGGTCTCTCTGCAGGACTCCTCAGGCTGTGACTCCGGCCCGGATGCTTCGATGATGACGACGTCCTCGCTATCAACATACTCTGGCGTTTCATCTTTTATGTTTTTCATGTCAGCCTCCAGCACTTTAACGCTGTCTATGGGGCGCAGCAACCCCAAAGCTGAAACAGCTGGGAAGCCCAGTAATGGAGTAGACAGTCTCTGCATGACATACACTGGCTGTGTTGCAGTTTTGTCTTCGTATTTCATGAGAGCGTTGAACTGACCTTTCACTTGCAGGGCTTCACCACCTGGACCACACAAGGGCTTGTCTGCTTTGGTAAGTGGGCCATGTGTGTCTTTCGAGTAGGTGGCTGTTGGTATCACAGTCACATCTGCTCCCGTGTCCAGCTTGAATGTGATGTTTTTGCCGTTGATTTCCAGCGTTTTTTTCCAGTTGTTGGGGCGTTCTCCTGCTGATACTGCTCCCAAAAACAGTTTGTCGTCCTCCCGTGCGACGTCCTCATCCATCTGGACTGCTCCCACTCTGGCTGATCTGCACACAGCTGCAAAATGTCCCTTCTTTCTGCATTTCCTGCACTCTGCGTCTCGTGCTGCACAGTTCACTTTGTTATGTGCAGGTGATTTACCACAGCGTCCACAGTACTTGTATCCTTTTTGGATTTCACTCTGTCTGTTTGTTTCGTGTGGTTTATGTGCTCGGTTGTCGCTGAAAGTTCTTTTCTTGAAATTTAATAAGTCCACATTAGCATGCTGTGTTGCTCCCGTCGTCTCTCTCACGATCGGTTGTTGTTTCTTAATCTCTTCATGTCGTCTTATTTGTTGCACCGCCTTTTCTAACGTTAGTTCACTGTCCATCTGCAGTTTCTCCGACAGGCCCTGGTGCTGTATGCCCGCCACCAACCTGTCTCTTATCATCTCATCTTGCAGTGGTCCATACTGGCAGTTTTCTGCTAACTTATAGACTGCGCCTATGAAGGATTCAGCTGATTCACCAGCGTCTTGGTTTCTTTTGTTAAAACGTGCCCGCTCATATATGACGTTGTATTTGCCAATAAAGTGTCTGTCAAAAGCTTCTTTTACACTCTTGTATTTCTTAAGCTCATCCTGACTCAATCCCAGTGTTCCTAAAATGTCATCCGCTTTATCGCCCATCGTGTAAACTAACGAGTTCACTTGATAGCTTTCGTCTTTACCGTCCAATCCGGCTGCTATCCGAAACCTTTCGAAGCGGCGAATCCAGTTGGGCCATGACGAATAATCACTGAAATCCAAGTTTTCAGGTGGGTTGATCGAGAACAGGGAATCCATCCTCTGTTCGTCGTGTCCGCGGCGTTAGCTTAGCAGTGTCGTCCACGAGGCGTTAGCCTAGCACACTCGTTCACTCGGCGTTAGCTTAGCTCCTCGTTCACTCACGGGGCGCGCCGTGTTAAAACTGCTGCTTTCTCACCGACGTCGACGTTGCGGAGACGGGCTTCTTCACTTCTGACACCATGTAATGTTATGTCTGCTCCTCAGTGTGGACACCATCCAGACGGGCAGCACTTGGAGATACTCAGTCAGGCTTTATTAACTCGTCAACACGAACACATATACAACTCACGAGCGTCACTCTACAACCAACGGTGCATCACCTAATGTGTCCCCTGGTGCCCCAGTACCAACACATTGGTTCCTAGTGTCTGCTCACGCAACATTTTCCACGTTCCGACATGATTTGCAATGGAGCAGAGACGACATTCCTGTCGTGCATGGCATATTTGAATGACTTTGCATATTCATACGGAGGCGTGTCAAAGGCGGAGTCGGCCACTCTCTCATGTGCGCTGAATTCCACGTTGATTGTGTTGTACATAAGGAATGTGCGTGGATACCGGTGTACGCACAGTTTGATAAATCTGGATTTTTTTGTGCGTGGACACTTTTCTGGATTTGTCCGTACGTGACTTTTCAGTAAGAAATCTACGCAAGTCTTTGTACATGAGGCCCCAGATCTTTTTGTAAGATATTCCATGAAGCAGGAGCAGAGTAGGAGAAGGCCCTTTTTCCAAGTTCAGTCCTCACTGACGGAACACTGCAGGTAATCATGTCCTGAGAGCGCACGCTGTAGCTGCACTCACGCAAAGACATGTAGGAGGAGATGTATGAGGGCAGCAGACCAAGAAGTGATTTAAAGATGAAAATGTACCAGTGGAAGAGTCTGTGTGAGGTTAATGATGTCCAGTTAACCAGTGAATACAGGGTGCAGTGGTGGGTACGATAATCACAGCCAGTTATGAATCTTAGTGCACCATGATAGACAACATCCAACATCCGCAGGGTGCTTGTAGGAGCATTCATGTAGAGAATGTCACCGTAATCAATGGAGGGAAGGAAAGTCACAGATACAAGGCGTTTCCTAGCATTCAGTGTTAGACATGATTTATTTCTGAAAAAGAAACCCAGTTTAACTTTCACACACACATAATACCCTGATGCATGCTCAATAATCCAGGTAGAAAAATCTAAAAAAAAGTATATGTATATATATATTTTTTTTGAATGTCAAGAGGACCAGACTTAACTTTTTTACACACACATAATGATTCTGACACCAATGGCCACGATGTTGTTCAAGCCAAGAGCCATTCAGCACTGGGGGCTAAGCAGCCTTAAAGGTCAGATTCTAGAATTGCCCCATGTCAATAAATTCCTGAACTGTAAGCAACAGGACAGTCTGTTAGTGATGCATTTAAACATTTCTGTTTTTTCAGTGTTTCTGTAGGACATCTGAAGGTTAAAAACACCCTTCATTTTTTATTTTGAAGAGAAAATCACACCTTATTTTATACGGCACTTAATAGAAGCTCACTGGTCACTTTGTGCTTTCTGGAAGGATTTGAGAGAAAACCGGATGTCTTATAAAAATTATACAGTACTTTTGGCAGAAAGAAGGCCTAAATGTCTTTGTTTTTATGTATTATTTATATATTATCTTTAATAAACTTTATTATTTATTAATAATTTTTAAATTTACAACATTTATATAAGTACATATATAATATATTATATTATTATTATATAAATTAATATATAATTGTATAATATACAGGTGGTCCCCAACTTATGACGGCCTCGACTTACGACATTCCGACTTTACGAACGAATCATATTAATAAAAATATGAAATTAAAAAAATTAATAATAATTTTTTTGTTTAAATGTTCTTGATTTCATGTGTACAGTCACTTTCTTGCAGCTGTGGTTGTTTTAAATGGCTTTATAAATAATGTATTATTAATATTAATACATAATTATTCATTTTTAAGCCAATTCACCAAGTTTGTGGCAGTTTCCGACAGTTTCCGATAGTTTCCGGCAGTCAGTTTTCGGCAGTGCCCACGAGTTTAGCCTTAGCCAGTTAGCTCCAGCCTCGTAGCTCCAGCCTTGACAGCCGGCTTTGTCCGATCAGAGGTTCCTGCGCTCGGATACATGATCTGGAGCTGAACGGTGGTTTTGTGGAGGAACGGATGGGCGAAGCAAAACGACACTGTTGACTGCGTGAAGCAGCAGACAGTGAGCCGAACCTGAGTAGCAACAAGCTAACATTCTAACAAGCCTTGCTGTAGGATGGACGGTTGGATGCTAATGCCCCATCGGGGACACGGAGCCGACGGGCGGCGGCCGGGAGCTCGCCTCCATGTCCGCCTGGTAGCCTAAGATGTTGTCTGGACACCGAGCTAACATGCGAAAACGTGGACAAACAGCTGCGGCAGCCTTGGCAGGGCTAACGCTAACGGGCGCTGCTAATGGCGGGGCTAACATGCTAACGTGGAGCAGCTTGTTTTGGATGGACCCCGCGGAGAAACGGCTTTCAGTAACTTATTAACTCTTTTTCTGGCTCCAAATGTATGGAGTTAACATGCTAACAGTCCTTCCTGTAAACAGTTTGGACCGCGTGGAGCAGCACGAAGCTGCGGAGCTCGGACGTGCAAGAGCTAACATGCAAACAGACGAGACAGGCTTCACCAGCTCAAAGTAAGAAATGTAATTTTTATTTTTAGCCCTGTGTGTTTTTTGATAATTATGTAGCTGTGTTATGATAGGCGAAGTGCTTGGTAACTTGGTAACTGTTCATTACCGTACATGTACAGTATGTGTATCAGTGGCGGCTCGTCTGGTTCTGACTTGCAAATTTTCGACTTACGAATGGTGCGTAGGAACGGAACTCGTTCGTAAGTCGGGGACCACCCGTAATCATATGATAAACAGTATAATAATAATTGAGGGCAGCACGGTGGCGCAACTGGTAGAGCTGCTGCCTCTCAGCGAACAGGTCCCCAGTTCAAATCGCAGTCCGGGGGCCTTTCTGGGTGGAGTTTGCATGTTCTCTCTGTGCATGCATAGTCTACCTTATAATGTTTTGCTAGTTTTTTGATACTTTGTTAAAAAAAATAAAAAATAATAATCTTTCTTTTGTTTTTTCTCTCTTTTGTTTTCTATTGTTTATTGTTTGTTTATTTATTGTTTATTGTTTAAGGAAATTCTACCACTGCTGTTCATTGTTCTTTAGTTTTAGCAGGTCGCTTTCGTAAATGAGCCTATGAGGTTCAAAAGATTTACCTGACCAAATAAAGGTTGAATGAATGAATAGGTTTTCTCAGAGTACTCCAGTTTCCTCCCACAGACCAAAAACATGCACGTTAGACTGATTGGTAACTCTAAATTGGCCCTAGGTGTGAGTGAGAGAGTGAATTTATTTATTTAATTATTTGGCTCTAATGTGTCCCTGTGATGGACTTTTGACCTGTCCAGGGTGTCCCGCGCCTCTCGCACAGTGATGGCTGGATATGGGCACCAGTGACCCCGGTGACCCCAGTAACCCGAAAAGCAAGAAGCAGGTAAAAGATAATGGATGGATATAAAAATAAAAATAAAATGATCAATCTGAATGTGTTAGTGACAGTTGAATGTCCTCTGACCCTCTGACTGTTTGAAAGGTGTTTCTGGCTGAATGGATGACATGGCGAGCTTTCTAAAGGCACGAAGTTGTCCCATTGTCTCCAATGCATTTCTAAGGCAGGCACTAATCATAAAATTGCTCTAACTGCTGCTCTTTGTTTCCAAAGTGAAGTCCGGTCGTTTCAGTCCGGGTGGAGGTTCACAAAGAGACGTGCAGCAGACGGATTTGTTTGTCCTGACCAACAAGTCTCCAGCTCCAAGACTTTAAAAGACTCTTATCCACTTCACTGCAGTTTAGTCC
>JBBPBX010024568.1:20797-33571 GCA_038048925.1 Garcialebias charrua
TGCACCATAACCCGGAATTTACACTACATGCGTTCCGGCTCCGCTCCGCCCCGCTCCGCAGGTCGCAGCTGAGCGTCTCAAAGTCCAGTTTACACTACCTCCGCTCCGGTCCGGTCCGCCTGGATGCGCCGCTCCGAGACGCATGCGCGGGAATTGCGAGATCGCGCGATAAATCAACTGATAAATAAGGATGTCAAAACAAAACAATTCATTCGGTGGAAGAAGGAGAACGACAGTAGAGACTGGCTCGCTGTTTGATTGTTTTTTGCATTGAGATATTCTCGGATCTTATCTCGAAAATGAGCGAGAGGACATGGTTTGAGTGACAGGAAGTGATTTATTACATTTCAGAATAAAATACTTTTTTTATTTATTTATTTCTTGTATTGCGTTTGTAGGTGTAGTCATAAATGATAGTTTGACAGCATTTTTGTACAAATAAATCCGTATAGAGCTAGGATAAAAGTCCGCCCGTGGTGATTTTATTTTGTAAATACGGATGTTGTGCTCGTTCCTTTTCCTGTTGGTGCGACGTAATCTTTGAAAGTTGACTCCGGCACAGCTCCGGCGTCCGGCAGAAATAGGATCGGATCCTATTTTGACGGACTGCCGTCCGCTCGCCGCCGCCCGCCGCCGTGCGGAGCCAGTGTAAACGCTCTCATTGATTATAATGGGTGCGTATTTGCTGCGGAGGTCGGACCGGAGCGGACAGGAGCCGGAACGCATGTATTGTAAATTGGGGGTAACTCATGTTCCCTGAAGGAAGGGAACGAGGTGCAACATAGATGCTATGGGAAATTGCGCTCCGCGCGATTACCTGAAGGAATACAATCACGCCTTTACGGCAGGGGTGTCAGCGTCACGCCAGAGACCCCGCCCTCTGGGTATTTAAGGTGCTGACGCCCATCCTACTTCCTCCAAAATGCACTTCACAGAGCTTTAGACATTAAGGGCGAGATACACTCGAGCGTCCTCACGGTACGCCTATACGCAGCGTACGTACGTCAAGGCAAAAGCGTAGCCCCTCAGGGCATGTACGCGCAAAGCTTTTTTTTTACGTCCGCGTGCGCGATACGCGGTGTCTGACCATAAACTTCCCCGGCGCCGGACTGTTTTGTATGTTACACAAATGAAATAAATTCCCCTTCTTTATCGCTGATCGGGCCTTTTCTTTTGTTTTTTTGCCTAAAGTCAAGTAACCGCTTCTTCCTCCGTTCACTCGATGAATGAAATGAATGAATTCAGGTCCTACCTGGGTGCGCGATGTTTTAAATATCCCTGGTGGGCTGTGTGCTGCAGGAAAAGCACTCCCTGTTATTATTTTTATTTCTGAGAGAACTTTTTATAACATATATAGTAGAAACACCGCATGAGAACACCGCCGCGGTCTTCAAGCGAGCTACATGAGCTGAGTGAAAGCTGCCTGTCAATCATTTCAGTAGGCGTGTCAGCAAGTGACCAATCAGCGAGCTCAGTTGAGTCCCCTCCGTGTGCAGCTGCTCATATTACAACAAGGAGAACGCGAGCGTTTGAAAGCTGATAGTTTCTGAAGTATAGAAGCGAAAACATACGCACAAAATACGTGCGTATACGCGCGTATACGGAGGACGCTTCAGTGTATCTCGGGCTTTAGACACGACCCACAGCCTGGGCTGAATGAGAAAAACCCTGCAAGATACAGAATGAATAATTCTGAGTGACATCACACGTAGTAAGGTCCAAACTGTAATGTTTTGCAAACGTATTTGTAGAGCTCCAGTTCGCAGCCGCACAGATGTCTGCCACTGTTACACCCTTGAACAATGACCACGAGGTGGCCAGGCCCCGAGTGGAGTGGGCACACACTCCAGAGGCCACCTGTTGACCTTTGCTACTATACGCCCTCTTTATGGCCTCAGTCACCCAGTGTGAGAGGCGTTGCTTTGATAGGGCCTTTCCAGTAGCAGGTGCTGCAAAGCACACAAACATTTGGTTTGTTTTTCTCCATTCAGCTGTTCTCTGCATGTAAGTGCTTAAAGCCCTCACGGGGCAGAGAGCCTTCAGCCTTTTCTGCTCCTGAGTGAGGACAGGAGCAGGAGGAAAAGAAGAAAGATCAAAGTCCAGACTTCTGGGGTTCAGAGTCAGGACCTTAGGGATATACGCAGGATTGGACCTTAGGGTGACCTTTGACCCGTCAGGGGCAAACCTGGTACACATTGGGTGCACGGACAAGGCATGGAGGTCACCCACACGTTTTGCCGAGCACAGAGCCAGAAGCAGAGCGGTCTTATAAGATAGTAGATCTATCTTAATATCGCTCAGTGGTTCGAATGGGGGGTCACAGAGAGCCCCCAAGACCAGAGTAAGATCCCATCCAGGGGTCAAGATCCTGCTGGGGGGTCTCTTCCTCAGCACGCCCTTCATAAATCTTATTATGAGCGGGTGCGCGCCAGGCGTCCTGCTCCCCCAGCCCTCGTGACAAGCTGAAATAGCTGATAAAAACACCTTAATGGTTGAGAAAGATCGATTTTTCTCAAGCAGGTCTTGAAGAAAGGTGAGGAGCTGGACCAAGTCACATGAATAAGAAATAATATTTCTTTCCATGTACCAAGCTTCAAAAATACGCCATTTCCGGGCGTAGAGAGACTATGTTGACACGGCTCGTGCGTTTTGAATGGTATTTACCACATTCTCGGGCAGGCCTGAAGCCACCAGTTTGTTCCTCTCAGCCTCCAAGCTGAAATTTGCCACAGCTCTCAGCATAAGTGGCGAGGCTGTTCCTTCTGGTGACGTGGTGGGTCCCTGGAGAGGAGCAGGTGGCAGGGCCAGCTCCTCCTCGAGGGTCCTGATTTCTGTGGTCCTTTGAGGGTCAACCAGGTTAGAGAGAAGGCCCTCCTGCAGATGCACCTCCATACCTCTCTCATCGAGAGTGTTAGGAGGCAGAGGCAATCTGCTGACATTATTGGCCAAAAGCGGAACAGAATGCCTGTTTTTCTTGTTTTTGTGGGGAGCCATGGTTCGGAGTGAGTGCAAGTTCTGGATACGAGCAGACCTCCTGACTCCAGCCCGCTTTGTAGCTAGGTCTGGATCACTGTTCTCCGGTCTCATCAGTGCCCTGGGGCCTAGTGAACTTCCGGGAGGCTGTGTTTCACCTGATGGAGGGGTCTCGTTTAATAGTAGAACTGATTCAGTGCAGCGAGCGCGGTCAGACGCTGCAGGATCATTGCTTGAACAGGGCGCGTCGCCCACTTAGGATAAGTGGACAGTTTCAACAGACATGTGAAGCTGTCTGAGACAGTCCTCCGTGTTGAGCGTTTTTTTTGTTTGGCTGGTGGCAGAAAGTCCCCTTCGATTAGAAGGAAGAGGAATCTGATTTATCCCTGGTGCCATTTCTGCTCTGCATTGAGTGTTTACGCAAGCTGCAGTATCATCACCACTTCCTTTGTGAACGTGTGACACTGGCTTTGGCTTGTGGGCTTCTGTTGTAACTTCCCTGTCACTTACTGGAATCCAATGAATAGGAGCCGGCCCGGAAGGTGGGCTGCCAGGTTCTGTCATCGTGCACCCCTGGGGCACGTACGTGACACAGGATCGTTTGATTTGTGTATTACCGGCCCCATGATTTACCACGGGGCGGGGACTGGAATACGTGACCCCCCTCACCTGTCTCTGTGAGGACCGACGGGCCTGTTTGCCGGCGTCTCCAGCACTGTCTGTTGCAGACAGACCCGAGGCACCCAGCTGGGGTTTATTGATTAGACTAACACCCCATGAGCCGTGAGGGAGGGGGGAATGATGGCCCCCGCCCTTTATGTCGGCTGGAAGAACAGAGGGGTCCGTGCTACTGATGTTACTGTGTTTTTGTTTGTTGTGTTGTTTTTTTTTTTTTGAGTCAAGAAACAGAGAGGGGCTGTTTTTTTAACTTTATTCGTGCTTATGTGTAACGACATATTTGACTTTATGTCACTCACAGCAGAAAAAACATGATTTGTGCTTAAAGTAAAGTCACCAGCTTTTTGTACCATGTTACAAACAAAGTCTGGACGTGAAAAGATCATTTCCCGTACCGCGTGGGCGGGTGATCGTGTAAAGTCAAGAAGAGGGCCTGGTTCATCAGGCCCGTTTCTGTCTGGCGTCCCGGTTCGCCGAGGAGGCCCTGTGTCTGACCGCCTGGTGGGGAACAAATCTGTTCTTACTCCAGGCGTGTTCGGCCCGAGGCGGGTCCGGCGGTGGTCTCCGCCGGTGCTCGGCCTCGTATGCCGGCCGCTTTTGCGGTGGGACACGTGTGGTCGAGTGGTGTCGAGGCTGCAAGGCTCTGCTCCCAGCTGACTCCCTGGTGTGCGAAGGCTCTTCTGGGGATGCCTACCCGGAGAGCCTCAGCCTGTTTGCGCCTCTGGTCTGAATTCGATCCAGAGCTTTTCTGAATAATCCCGTCGGCTCTATGGAGTGGTGCAGAAAAGGAAGTTATTTGAATTTATATTCAATTTTTATAATTTATTTTCGTAGTGCACGCACAGGTTTGGAAGAAGTCAAAGCGAACCTACTTTAAATGCAGCAGATTTGATCACTACGTGACATTATTAAAGGACGGTTAATCAGGAACCCTCGTGGTATAAAGTCAGCTATGAAATATATTTTTATATCTGTTCATTGAGCTACATTTTAAAGACATAAAGCCGCCCGCGCGCGTTGCTCGTGGCGATCCTACTTTTTAAAATCCTGCAGTTTTGAGCAGTACGTGATTTTATTAAGGACACGTTCAGCTGAAGACCCATCTTTGCTATAATTTTAAAAACAAATAATTGTTTTTACCGTGTTATTCATGTAAAGTCCTTCCGTGTTCGTTCCCTCGCTTCCGTGAAAACAGCTCCAGTCCACACAGAATTCTCCTTCCGGCGCGGGTGAGCACGGGTTGTCACCCCTCTGAAACCACACCAAAATCTGGCGCGGCGCAGCTCGGAATATCCGGTGGAGATGGCGTAAAGTGGGTGTCTGCGACGCACATATTATGTAATATCCGACCCGCACCGACCGGTGGAAAAGGGGATCATTAGAGTCATCCACAGATGGCGTTGTGTGATGACCACCTCAGCCATGCCTCTGCCTTGAGCAACAGCTGCTGTCCCCATCATGTGGAGCACAAAGTCTGTTGCCCTGCGTGCTTCCTCCAGCAGGTCGGCGGCAGCCTGTCTGTCCGTCGTTACCTGAAGCTCCTGCAGTTTTTCAGCCAGGTACGCCTGCATCATGGCGGACGCGTTCATTACGCGCGCCGCGAGGCCCTGAGCCCTGTAGCATTTCTCGAGCAGAGAAGCTGAGGCTTGACAGGCTTTGCTGGGCAAAGTTGGTTTAGTCCCGGATGACCTGGGGGCCAGGTGAGACGCCAGTGTGTCCTCCATTTGTGGCACGTTGGCTATGCCCGCTGCATCCATCCCGTCCACGTCGAGGAACTGTGAGAGCGGAAGCAGCATGGGAGCCCTGGGTTGGGACCAGGTGCGAGTCAGCTCCGTGAGGAAATCCAGAAAGATGGGCATCCTTTGCCTCGTGGCGGACTGCTGTTTTGAGAAAAAATTATTTCCTGCCAACCTCGTGACTTGTTGACGGGGTGGAGGTTCTGGCCATGGGATCTGCAGCGCGTCCGCTGCTCTGCGACACAAGTCGAACAGAGCAGGGATCGAAAAGTCAGTCTCCGGGAGCACAGGCGCCGGGGTGTGAGAGAGGTCTCCCCCCTGTTCGTCGTACTCAGGGTCGGCGTCATCAGCAGAAAATTCACCTGAGGCTGAAATCGAGAGTTCGTCCTCATTCATCAAGCCTCGAGTGTCGAAGTCGACTGTTAAGTCCCCGATGGGAGCCAGCGCGTCTTGGCTGTCACCCCATTCGCCTTGGGTGCTGTCCTCCAGAGCCATGTTCTCGAGCTCCGGGGTAGGAGTGAGAAGCTCAGTCGTGTCCGGGTCTGTTGGCGCCGCAGCAGCGCCCATGGTTTTGGCGACGAAGTCCGCCCGGTGCCTCCTCACAGCCTCCAGCATCTGGCTGCAGTGTGGGCATGATTCGGGTGCATCCAGCACCATGTTCATGTGCAAAATTCCCAGGCAGACAGGACAGGCCTCATGGGTGTCCGTCGCCGAGAGGGAAAAACCGCATCCTCTGGGGCAGGCGCGCGAGGTCGGGCTCGCCGTCCTGCCAGTCTTTTTTGGAAGTCTTGTCTTTTGCTTTCCTTTCTCCGGAGGCATGTCCGAGATAAGGCGAGCGAGTCCTTCCAAAATCCTTTTTCTTTTTATTTGAGACGTCTCCTCCGTTGCGTCGCTTTCACTGGCTAGCCTGCTACGAAATTAGCAGAGGTAGCGATGTGATGCAGTTTAGCGCCGTTGAGCGAAGCAGTCTGCGGAGAGAGGAGAAGAAAAAACTTTGGGGTTAAGGTAAAATGTGCCGGACTAGCTTTCGCTAGCCCGGCAGTACGCAGGAAGAATTCTCTGTACGCCCTGTGTAGGGAGCAAGCTCACCTCTGGTCGAGCGATGAAGCACAGAGAAGTCCCGCGAAGAGGGTTGAGTTCAGGTTTAAGCGAGGTGAAGGGCAATAAGAGGAAGTAGGATGGGCGTCAGCACCTTAAATACCCAGAGGGCGGGGTCTCTGGCGTGACGCTGACGCCCCTGCCGTAAAGGTGTGATTGTATGCCTTCAGGTAATCGCGCGGAGCGCAATTTCCCATAGCATCTATGTTGCACCGAGTGACTGACTGATAAGGGAACCATCTAATCACCTGCAAACTGGTTGGTCCACTACTGTATGTGAGTGTGCTGCTTGTGGGATTGTTGTGGCTCTTTTGACTGATGAAGTCCTTTGGATGAAAGATGAAACATCAAAAAAGAAAAGTGGTTTAGTCATTCAGCAACAAGAAACATTGAAAATAATTTCCATTTAATAATAGATGCTTCTGTCAAGGTCACCAGTCAGCTTCAAGGCAGTTAGATTTCTTTTTAAAGCTGCAAGTTCTTTATTTTTGCAAGAGTTTTACAAACACAAGAAGTAAACAGATTTTACTTTGCTCTAATTTCATGTCTGTAGTCGTGAAAAAGAAGTCCCCATGAACTCCTGGGGCCTCATGTACAAAGACTTGCGTGGGTTTCCTACTGAAAAGTGACGTACGGTCAAATCCAGAAAAGTGTGTACGCACAAAAAAATCCAGATGTATCAAACTGTGCGTACACCGGAATCCACGCACATTCCTTTTGTACATCACAATTAACGTGGAACTGAGCGCACGTGAGACACCTCCCCTGACACGCCTTCATTTACATATGTTAAACAGATGCAAATTACTTCCTGCATGTGTGAAGGACATGTTTGTTTGATCCCTGCGCGATCAGAAATCATTTCTAGATTCAGGAAAATAATGAATTTAATATAATATGAGTGAGGAAAATAATCCTAAGTAAGAATAGTAATAAAATGTGTTCATCACGCAAAGAACGAGTGATTGTGTGTCGGTATTAGTGTGTGCGCCCACCTAGGGGTGGCCGATATATCGAATATACTCGATGTATCGCGATATTTTAAATGTACGATGGTTAAAAGGGCTATATCGTGTATATCGAGGATCCTCCTGCTGTCGCGCGGGCCCCCACTCGCCCCCCTCCTTCCTGCAGGCTGCAGGAGCCGCGCGCGAGACTTTCAGCACAACATGTAAACACGGCAGATATGAAGAGCGCTGCACGCTGCTGAGGGGGGAAAACAATGTTCTGAGCTAGTTTGGATTAAATTGTCAGATGAGGGCATAAAAAATGTTTTTGTAGACGATGCTGAAAATAGTCCCGAAGAAAGGTCTGAACTACGAATCTTTTTCACCATTTAAACAGCGGAGTGGAGCATGAACGGCAGAACCAAGTGTTTTTACAGCTGCTGCTTCCTTAAAACAAACCACGGGTCTGAGCTTAGTCATGCGTGCACCGCAGAGAGAGGTGGAGACATTAATAAATCAGCATTTTATCATTATCGCTAAAGACACGGTCCTTAGCGGCTAACAAGATGGCTAACGCGTTAGCCGTCGTCTTCCACAGCTGAGACTGACCGTGTCTTTAACGATACAGCTGATTTAATAATGTCTCCACCTCTCGGTTCACGTTTCTGAGTGGAGGCTGTCGTGTTTTTACACAAGGATTCAATGCGACACTTTGTAGAGCAACTTTAGAGAACGTCTTCGTGAACCCGGAAACAACCCCCTGACCCTTTCACAATAAAACCGGATACAGTACACAGAGGCTCACATTTACTGCAGTACTGTGATAAATCTGTTCTTGTTCAGAGGTTTTGCAGACATTGCCTGAACTTGGCACAGTTTGAAACTTGTGCACATTTTGTGGTTTGTTGTTAAAAATTACTAGCACATGCAAATAGTTGAGAGTTGTTACCTGTGACTGTTCTGGGTCAGTAAATTTTATGGCCACTGTTTACACTTTTGTTTTTGTATTTTAAAGGCCTTAATTGTTTTGATTTAATATTTTTTTAATGTTAAAAGCACAAGAGCACCTTTTTAAGTTTAAATTATGTATTCTTCCTTTTTGCTTGAAGTACTTTTTATTTATGTGTGCAATTGATGGTTAAAATAAAATATTTAAGTTTGTTCAAATTTAGTGTTGACATTTTTTAATCAATTTTGAATCATTTTTTCATTGATTTTGGAGATATCGCGATATATATCGTGTATCGTGATATAGCCAAAAAATATTGCGATATAATATTTTCCTCATATCGCCCAGCCCTACGCCCACCCTGCTTTGGTGCGCAACGGCTCATCCATTCATTCTGAGTGAAAATATTAACTTTGCGCACGAGTTTATTACCATAATTACTGTAAACACAGAGGAACTTAGATGTTTGGTAGATCTTTGTTTATTTAATAGATGATATGAAGAAACGGGTCTGTGCGTCTCAGTGGAGAGTTTTCATGACATGACGTGATGTTGGAGTCTCCAAACGCTGCGCGCGCCACAGCCTTGTGCGCAATCTGTTTGTCTGTGAAGCTATTACTCTCCTACAAGTTATATATGGTGTACTTTCACGTGTCATTTTGGAGAAATCTACAATAAACGCAGATTATGAATCACCTCCAGCTGCCGCACCGGCGAGGGTGCGCGCGCGCTCCAAAGCGCGACCACTCAGCCTTTGGAATCATATAGATGAGACATTCCATTGGACATGAATCGGCTTTGTGTGGACTGGCACAGTCCAGATCGACCTGCCAGCTCCCTCAGGAAAGCTCCTGTGGAACAGTTTGATCGCTGCTGCTTCTGCATGTGCACGCGTGATGCACGGCTCCTGTGTTGCTCCAGAGCGCAGCAGTGCCAAACTGAAAAATGATTGTTTCTGAGAACGGCTGATAAGCCATATCCTAGATCAGAAAATTATATCTGTTTATAAATAAATGCTCTGCGTGTTACACTATTTATTATATTCTCCAGTAAGGCTGAATGAATCCGTTCCTGTTAAATTTATTTTTGGCACAACTTTGCGCGTCCTTTATTTACTGCGTCATGTGGATGTAATACTTGTTAATCGTGTGTTTGGTGGGAATATTAATCATTTTCACATCATGAACAGTTAATAATAATAATAATAATAATAATAATAATAATAATGAATTCAATTTATAACGCACTTTTCATTAATGGAAATCTCAAAGTGCTACAAGGTGCAACAGAATTAAATGTCAATAAAACAAATAATAAAACAATTAAAATCAACAACAGTATCAGCTATGATCAAAAGTAGAATCATGAGGAGTAGAGTATGCTCGGTTGAAAAGAAAGGTCTTCAAGCCGCTCTTAAAGTCAACCACAGACTGTGGGGCTTCAGTTTCTCTGAATCACCTGTAAGTGTCGCCAAAGGAACAAGAACCACAGAAACGTGCGTACGCCTGCTCTGGGGCTGGCGTGGAAATGTACCTGGATGCGCACATATTCACGTTCAGTTCAGTTTTGATACATACGGGGTTTTGCGTGGATAGTGACGTAAGCAAGGTTTTTGTGCGCACGCACGGTTGATACATGAGGCCCCTGATGTGTAAGATGTAGAATAAATTCATTTTCCAGAGGGAGTATTAAGTTTGATTTAATCTGTTCTACATTTTGTGGACAAAAATAAATGTGTGTTGTGTTGAATGGCACTGATTTGAAAAGACTCATCAAAGTCTCATTTGTATAATTAATCCTTTCTACTGTGAGAGAAAGAAATAGTGTGCTGGCTGACAAGTCACTTCATTTGCTCCAGAAAACATGATTAAAACCCTTCATCTGGGCTGCTTTCTTTGTTTAGTGACATTTTCACTGTTGTCAAACACTGGACCTCACACCCTCCAACCATGTTTCTCACAGGGCTTAAGATGACTAATTCATTCTTAATACGTTTACTTTTACTGAAGCCCAGTCTCAGGTTCTATCCAGTTTGTTGTAGCTCCTAATATACACTGGTGGCAGGGATGATGGATGTATTAAACCTGTAAGCCTCACCTCAGAACAAGGCCACTGGGAAAACGGATCACAAGCAGCTGACCACTAATGAGAACAGCAGAAGATACTGAATTTCCACCTTTTTTAATCTCTGCCAGTCTCGACTGACCTCCTTTTCTGTTTCACTCTGCATCTGATGCTCACATTTACAGCCCACTGTTTCTTCTTTTTTGATCAAGAGACAATACTAAATCAATATTTTTGTTTAGGAACAACAGACACATATTACATACTGTACTATGTTCATAATAAAATTTAACAATTCGATACTTTGATAGTTCTGTTGAATATCAAAATGGAATTTGTTTAAAGATGTAAGAAAATAAGATTCAAACTAGATGCAGCCTGACACTGGAACACCAACATAAAGAAGACTAAAGTTCATAGCAATTTTGATAAGATAAGATCATCATATTGGAAAAACAACTTTTTTACTCTTATGGTCCCATTGCAGCATGGTGTTCTTTCTGTTTCATTTTGAGCTTGTCTGAATACCAAGGTAGGTATTTCTCAGTCACTGTCCGTGATGAGATATTCCCTAGGCCTGTCGCAATAAAAAGTTGTCCCAGAAATTATTGTGCTAAATGATAATATTGTTTGAAATTTGACAATAATTAGTAATTATTGTAAAATTTAAGAAGAAATGTTGGTTAAGTTGTTTTGAGTGTAGTACTTTACTTTTTTGACCAGCAGATGGCAGTATAAAACTGTTTGAACCGAAGGATGGATAGTGAGGGAGCCAGCAGCGTGTCTTTAAGAAAAGTGGGAGGGAGGCCCCTTGACGTGACGTGGGCTGTCTCTCCTTCCTTTTGTTTTGTTCTAAAAATGGCGGACGCTTGGTTTGATTTGAGCTCTTTAGCATAGCATTTTTCACACAGCGCTTTTAATAAAAATCAGTAAACAAGTTCTCAGCTTCTTTTTTGCAGAGAAACTTTTTTTACATGAAGGCACGGGTTTCAACCATGAATTTTGGAGCTTTGACAGGACGGAGGTTTCCCCCCCGAGGTCAGCCTGTTAGCTTAGCTTGCAGCTTAGCTTCTCAGCTTAGCTGCTTTTAACGATCCAAAAACGCAATTTTGGATGGTTAAAACGGATTTTAAAGAGAAAAGAGAAAGGGAGGGGTCAGTGAAGAGCACCAGAGTTGAGCCATGTCATGAGTGTCTTCAGTAGAAAGAGAGAGATGCGAAAAAAAGATAAAGCCGATAAATGAAAATGAGATAGATCATTTTTATTTATCATGCGATTGATTTATTGTTTATTGTGACAGGCCTACTATTCCCCTTATATAATGATAAGATGTATCTAAAGATAAATATGCAAGCACATTTAAAAATTTGCTACATAGAAAAAGTACATCATATTTGGATTTCAAGCCTTTTAGATGTGTATATATGTGCTGTACACATATGGTGCTGGGTTCTTATCTAGTTTGAGCAATTTATATAAATCACATTAATGTTTTTGTTTGTTAATTTTACTTTAAATCTCTTGAAATGTTTCAAATAATCTAAAAAAAGCTAAGTCTGGTCCTCTGGACATTCATGTCCAGAGGACCAGACTTAGCTTTTTTAGATTTTTTCTACCTGGATTATTGAGCATGCATCGGGGCGTTTCAAATAATGTTTCAGGTTTTGGTTTGTTTTGGACTGGAACTCTGCTGCTCTAGTTCAATGCTCTGTGGTTTTCCAAAGTCGCACATCACACCTTTACCTTTGAGCTCATAAACTTAGCTCTTGTCAGGAAAGTGATGTTATTTGCCTGGTTACACTCTATTCCAAACAAACCTTAAAGGACAGGAAAATGATGCAAAAAATCTGGACTTGTTGTCTAAACAACACATTTATGGAATACAGTTATTCATATATATTTTTATGGTAGGCTACTACGAGAATTTTTTCCCCCATAAACATTACTAGCTAATTGGGGCAGCATCGTGGCACAGTTTGTAGAGCAACTGCCTCACTACAAGAATGTTGCCCTGGAACAAATCCCAGCCAAGGACATTTATAGGTGGAGTTTGCATGTTCTCTCTGTGCATACGCGGGTTTTCTCCGGGTACTCCGTTTTCCTACCACAGACGAAAAACATGCATGTTAGGCTGATTGGTAACTCTAAATTGTCGAATGGTTATTTGTCTCGTTTGTCTCTATGTGTCCCGGTGATGGACTTGCTACCTGTCCAGGGTGTTCACGCCTCTCGCACAGTGATGACTGGACATGGGCACGAGACCCCCACGACACAAAAAGGAAGAAGCGTGTAAAGATAATAGATGGATGGATTTAAAAAAAATAAAAAT
>JBBPBX010024569.1:0-28307 GCA_038048925.1 Garcialebias charrua
TATGTGTGTGATTAGTTCATTTTCAGTGTTCAACCACATGTTTCTACTAAAACCTGCTGTTTTCCGACAGTAAGTGAATGCACCACGACTGTTTCATAATTACGACACTCCCCGTGTCATTTGAAAGCGGCGTACTGCCTGCTGCTGTGACGTCACCAGATCTACTCGGCTCGCGTTTCACTGGCCGAGCTCGACAGCAGGACAGGTGTTCGTCCCGCTGTCCGTCCCTCGTGTCGTTTAAAAGCTCCTTCAGTCGGCTGCGGAGTCACCATGAAGCCCAGGACAAGCGACGACCACCCCGCAACAACAACTGCAGCGAGTTGAAGCCTGCGGCTCGGGTGGTCTCCGCTCGAAGCCTCGGTGAGGCCGTGAACGCATCTCCGTCAGGTTTTATATTGAAGCGCCGGAGGACGCACTGAGGGACACAGAGACAGCGAGACAGGGAAGAGTCAACATGTTTGACACCAAAGGAATCCCCTTTGTCCTGCTGGACGTGGTCTGCGTGGCTCTGGGTATGTTTGAACGCTGCTAATCCGATTTGTGAGTGGATTTAATCCCGTTGTTGGGAGGTTTAATCTGCCGTCACGTGAAGGCAGCGCTGAATGTTGGACAACATGTTTGTTTTTGTTGTTTATTGTTGACGTTCCTCCTGTTTGGGTGTTTTAATTAGCTAAAAAAAAAAGAGTACACTGTATTATAATTTAAATGTAGTGTATGTGGTTATCACATGGGAGGGATCTTTACATTTCCATATTCTGACTCATCAGGGTTTTATGAGCCATAAAAGCTGTTGTAACACGTGACTTTCCTCCCATTTAATAAGGTGATGTTGTAAGTCACATTCCCACCTTTGGACTTGTAAAATTTCTCACATATTAATAAACAAGATCTCTTTAAATTTCAGAGATCATTCTGTGCAGCAAACGAATCTAAAATTAGACTTTTGTTCCATTTTTAGTCTGACATCTTAACTTTGCAGGCCTGTGTTCATTCTTCCTCTTATAAGTTTGTCTTTATTTTTAGACTGAGGCGCTCACAAGACCACACCACCTCGCTGCAGGCACAGAGGACAGTTGTCTGCAGGACATCCAGATAAATAACCTGTTTGTGTTGTCATAAAACCATTATGTGCTGTCAAAGTTGTGCGTTTTTTCTCTCTAATATACTGAATCGCTTGCACATTTGCAGCCGTCTTCAGCAGAACGAGCCCATCTGATTGGACACGAGTCTCAAGAGATGATTGGGTTATATAGCTGAATATCAAGTTATAACCAGGCATCTGAGAGTCTGTATCCGGGCCGGAGCTGGTACCAGCTGCCATGCTGCCAAACACAGTGCGACTCAAAACGAGGATCAAACGAAGCTGTTTGGAGTCTGTTATAATTTAATTATGAGGAAGTGGACGGCACGGTGCTCGTCCTGTTTTCCTGCATAGCTGAATTTATTTGAGTAATGCAAGTCACTGCCAGTGAGGCTGAAGGCAAATGAGCTTGTGCACTTAAGTAGGCAAGTTTACATTTTATTGTGTGGTTGCGATCGGAAGCTCTTTGGACGTGAAGTCACACATTAAAAAAGAAGTGAATTATTCGAAACAGTCGTAACGACCCCCAGAGTTCCCACCTTTCAGCTGTTTTTACCCATGAGTTTAGCTGGGCACAGCTGAAGGGCTTAGCTGCAGGAGGCAGAAGCAGATGGAGCAGTATCTTCATGTTCTGGTGGCTTTTTAATGTGCATCCCATCAATGATGGACTCTGAATGAGTGAAAGGTTTTCTCTGCTACACAATGGGCTTAATGGTCAAGCGTGCAGTGAGATGACAGCAGACTTCACTCTGTCGAATCCAGTAAGCGTTAGCGCTTATCTTTATAGTCTATAGATATAGTATCTGCTTGAGCTGAGTAATGCACTTTTTTTGGTGTATGGGTTTACCGTAAAATATGTTTTTTCCTGTTGGGAGTTGATCTCATGAACAGAAAAGTCATTCAAATGTTCCAGTTGTGATGATGGGTACCATAACTTGTGTTTTTATATGTGTTTAATATGACACTATGTCAGCCATACATCATTCATTTCTTTTGCACGCAGTGTGTTTGTTTCCAATTATTTGCTGAGTAACAAACAGGGCAGATTTATTTATACAAAATAAACTCACAATTTGGAGAATAATCATCCAATATGTTACAACTAAGGTAGGCATGTTTTAAAGCTAACACACACACACACGCACACATACAGGTGCTGGTCACAAAATTAGAATATCATGAACATGTTGATTTATGGAGGAGATTTATGGGAGGAGACCCAGAGGAAGACCCAGGACACGCTGGAGGGACTATGTTTCTCGGCTGGCCTGGGAACGCCTTGGGATTCCCCCAGAGGAGCTGTTCCAAGTGGCTGGGGAGAGGGAAGTCTGGACCTCCCTACTTAGGCTGCTACCCCCGCAACCCGACCCCGGATAAGCGGAAGAAGATGGATGGATGGATGGATGTTGATTTATTTCAGTAATTCCATTAAAAATGTGAAACTTGTATATTCATTCATTGCACACATACTGATATACAGTATTTCAAATGTTTATTTCTTTTGATATTGATGATTATAACTGACAACTAATGAAAACCCCAAGTTCAGTATCTCAGAAAATTAAAATACTGTATTGTGAAAAGTTTCAATATTGACGACACCTGGTGCCACAGTCTAATCAGCTAATTAACTCAAAACACTTGCAAAGACCTTTAAATGGTCTCAGTCTAGTTCTGTAGGCTACACAATCATGGTGAAGACTGCTGACTTGACAGTTGTCCAAAATACAACCATTGACACCTTGCACAAGGAGGGCAAGACACAAAAGATCTTTGCTAAATAGGCTGGTTGTTCATAGAGCTCTGTGTACAAGCACATTAATAGAGAGGCAAAGAGAAGGAAAAGATGTAGAAAAAAGTGTACAAGCAATAAAGATAACTACACCTTGGAGAGGATGGTGAAACAAAACTCATTCCAAAATGTGGGGGAGATTCACACAGAGTGGACTGCATACTGGAGTCAGTGCTTCAAGAACCACCACGCTCAAATGTATGCAAGACATGGGTTTCAGCTGTCACATTCCTTGTGTCAAGCCACTCTTGAACAAGATACAGTGTCAGAAGTGTCTCGCCTGGAACTGCTGCTGAGTAGTCCAAAGTTATGTTCTCTGATTAAAGTAAATTTAGCATTTCCTTTGGAAATCAGGTCCCAGAGTTTGGAGGAAGAGAGGAGAGACACAGAATCCACATCGCTTGAGGTCCAGTGTGAAGTTTCCACAGTCAGTGATGATGGTTTTAGGGGCCAGTGGTCCACTGTGTTTTCTGAGGCCCAAGGTCAATGCAGCCATCTACCAGAAAGTTTTAGAGCACTTCATGCTTCATGCTGTTGACCAACTTTATGGAGATACAGATTTCATTTTCCAACAGGACTTGGCACCTGCACACAGTGTCAAAGCTACCAGTACCTGGTTTGAGGGCCATGGTATCCCTGTTCTTAATTGGTCAGCAAACTCACCTGACCTTAATCCCATAGACAATTTATGGGGTCTTGTGAAGAGGAAGATGTGATACACCAGAGTCAACAATTCAGAAGAGCTGAAGGCCACTATCAGAGCAACCTGGGCTCTCATAACACCTGAGCAGTGCCACAGACTGATCAACTCCATGCCACGCCACATTGCTGCAGTAATCCAGGCAAAAGGAGCCCCAGATAAGTATTGATGCTGTCCATGTTCATACTTTCCATGTTCATACTTTTCAGATGGCCAACATTTCTAAAAAAAACATTTTTTTTAATTAATTGGTCTTAAATAATATTCTAATTCTCTGAGATACAGAATTTGGGGTTTTCTTTAGTTGTCAGTTATAATCATTAACATTAAAATAAATAAACAGAAATATATCAGTCTGTGTGTAATGAATGAATATAATATACAAGTTTCACTTTTTGAATGGAATTACTGAAATAAATCAACTTTTTTCATGATATTCTAATTTTATGACCAGCACCTGTACAGATATAAATTGCAATTCAAATTGCTCGATGTTTGAGGGAGAAGAAGAGCTAATAGTTTTTCCAATGTGTTAAAAAAGTTTTTCTCATTTCAGATTGTAAGTGTCCTGCAACGGCTTCCATCCCGAAAGTTTCTGTCCACCTGGGAAACATGAATTTTATTTTACGCCCTTTTATTTTGAAAACACTTTTTCAAGGTCTTCCTGTGGTAACGAGTCCTGATCTTTCCCTCCGCAGGAGCTCTGCCTCTGGCAGCCTATAACCTGGGTGGGGTCCTCCCTTACCAAAGGGGCTTTTTCTGTAATGACGACTCCATCAACTACCCCTTCCACCACGGCACAGTCTCCTCCGCCGTGCTCTACGGCGTGGGCTTATCCCTGCCTATTGTCTCCGTAAGTAGTGGTGTTGAAGGCAGGCTAGATGAACAGTCACAACCCGCCTCGTGGTGAACATTAGGTGTGCTGAGGTCGCTGCTGCAGGTATGATGCAGGCTGTGTTGCTGCCGCACCTCAGTGGAAAACATCCACTTCTCCTTTTTCTTGTCTGACAAGTCAAAGTGTTCACCATGAGCGGGGTTTATAATAGGGCTGCACAGTATAATGTGAAAATATTGATATCACAATATTAATATATTCTATTGATATCACAATACAAGCTGCTCCTTTCTTTTTCTGACATCATGACTCTGTTACTTCTGTCTAAATCCAAATGATGGTTCGTTGAACAGGCCTAATCAATTTTTGGCATGAATATAGCAGGCTGTGATTCCTTTCAGTCCAAGCAGTTCTTCGCAGTATTATTTCTCACCTCTGACTTGGCAATAATAATCTTTCCATATCCTGTGCAGCCCTGGTTTTTACCAGCTGATAAAGCAGCACATTAACGAGCAGATACCACCAAACTAACATGGTTTATTCCAGTAGCTAACCATGGTGCACCTAAAGGCCAAAGAGGATGTCCACTTAAAACATTAAACAAAAACGTCTGAACCCAACTTCTGACAAAATTACAACTTACTAAACTCTTATAAAACACTTTTTGCTTGTTTTCATTTAATGTGTTTATTTCCCCCCAAATATTTCAGGGAATATGCAAAAATAATCTCAAAATCTGAAAAAGAACTCCCCGCCTGACTTTATTTGGTATTTTACTGAAGAGTTTTTATCTCCAGGGTGAATTTTCCATTGCTGTAAGTCATCTGAGCAGTGGACGTGCAGGCAGCGTCCTCTGCTCCTTAAAATAGCTGGAGTGATGTTCTGGATCAGAGCCGTTGTTTCTGTGGAATAATGGAGGTTGGAAGAGCCGTGTGTTGTTTTTGTGGCGTCTGTCTGCAGTGTATCACAAGTTTTCCCATCTGTTCAAACATATACGGTAGTGTTTTTTTCCAACGCCTTGCTTCATTGTTCAGTGTCGGTGATCTGTGGGTTTAGTTCTGTCCTGCAGAGATCTTAAAGTATCTTGGGTATGGATGCACGATATTGGATTTTTGGTCGATATCCAATATGCCGACATGTTAAAACTTATTTGGCCGATTACCAATACCGATATTTTTCCCTAGACCTACTTACAGAGACTACCGATACATAGCTTTCTCTGTTGTGGAATTAAAATACTACATTATTCTGCATGGTCTTTGTCAGTTTGACCTGCTACCAAATGTAGATGCCAAAAAGAGATCAAACACTTCAACTTGAATTATGTTTAATGTCAAATTTATTCATGACATTTACTCTAACACACTGACAACACTTGAACAGTGCTAATCTGTAATTTTTTTTCGCAAATCTAAACTCAACGATGCGCGTGACGTCAAACCGTTGGGCTGGCACGGCAGACACCTTGTCACTGAATTGTCATACAAAAACAGCGCCATATAACAGCACCTTTTATATTGGTGAGTTATTTTGATGGAATGGCCGATGTCCCATATTGAACTTAAACTAGGGATGCACCGATAAATCGGCCGGCCGATCGATCGGCTCCGATTTCCTTAATTTGGGGAGATCGGTGATCGGCCGATCTTTAAATGAGAAGCCGATTTTATCTACCGATTTTATCTGCCTCAGCAAAGGTTGGAAAATCCTGAAAATTTAGGGTGCATTTTGACCTTTTAACACCTGAAAATCGGTATCGGCCAAAATCGGAATCGGCAGGTCAGACTTTCTAAAAATCGGTAATCGGTGATCGGCCAGAAAATTGAAATCGGTGCACCCCTAACTTAAACGCTAATATCGGCCAATACCATGCGATGATATCGTGCATCCCTAATCTTGGGTTTTATTCAAGATGAAAACAAAGTGCAATTTGAGTGTTTTTTTGAGAAGCCTGTCCAGAAACCCAAACCTTGCTGCACATGACACAGCTAAACCAACGATGCATTCTCTGGTTATGGTTTTTAACACCATTAACATTACCCTCATGGCAGCATCGGTCTGTTTTAACCATTAACAATCTTTTTGAGGAGTCTGTGCGGGATCATCTACCTGAGCTGCTGCCTTCTGCTTGGCGAAGGTGCCCACTGTTGCATGATGGGAAGATGTCTTTAACCCCTGTCATAACCTGTATTTTCTTTCTCTGTTGTTGCTTCTCTGGTAGCTGGAGTCCCATTTGCAGTACTCAGTTTTCAGCACAGGCCTTTCCGCCGAGGCTTTTTCTGTAATGATGAGTCGATAAGGTACCCCCTTAAGGATGACACCATTTCCTATCAGTTGTTAGGAGCTGTTATGATTCCCGTCACAATACTCACTGTAAGTGTTTTTAATCCCGTTAACGGTTTGTTTTGTGCCTCGTTTGTCTTTCAGCTTCTCCTCTTAATATTTTCCATGTTTAACTATTTTGTCACTTTGCGTGCATGTTTTTTGTTCCTTTATATCCACTGTGCTAACATCGCATTTTCTAGCAATACGTTGTCGGAAAGGGTTTTGAGGATGAAGTAGGAAGAGGTAGACTTTTTAGTTTGAACCTTAACGTCATGTGCAGCTGCAGCAAGAGTTTGCAGAATGAGAGCAGATGGGAAAGTCTTCACGTCGGTCCGGAGGGAACTTAACTCGCCTAAAACTGTGCTGTCCTTTTTATTGTTTACAACCTTCAGTGTAGAACAAAAAAGAAAAAGCATCAAAGTACTTATTAGAATTGAAGAAGGTGAAACTAAATGGATGCTTTTATTTATTTGCTATAATATTTGTTCATTTAAAAAAAATACAATACAAAACAATCACATAAACGATAACGTACAAACCGGATTCCAAAAAAGTTGGGACACTAAACAAATTGTGAATAAAAACTGAATGCAATGATGTGGAGGTGCCAACATCTAATATTTTATTCAGAATAAAACACAAATCACAGATCAAAAGTTTAAACTGAGAGAATGTATCATTTTAAAGACCGTGTAAAGTGAATTTCAACATTTTCTTAAATAAACATTATAAATGTGATAATTGTAATGTTGTAAATGAGTAAAAAGTCTCAAAATTGTAGCTCAATTAATTTTGAAGTTATACATGAAACTGTGTATAAAGACATGTGTGTTTCAGGATTTTTTAGGCGTGTTTTAAACGGGACCGCGTTTCGTCACGCGGTCCTCATTAGTATAGCCCTACCCCCTGCTGCTCTAGTGATATAAATTGTTCTTCGCATGGGTGGAGCCGTTCACTCGCGACTCGCAGATAGCATCAGATAGCAATAGCATAGATATTTTGTTCATTGTTAGCTAGCTAATCAATTATGCCTCGTTCCTGCATCTTCCCAGGATGTTTTAATGGTCAGGGCACCTGCTACTGACCGTCTCCCTCCTCAGCCTCCGGACACCGCCGCCGCCTTTCCTGTTTCTTTTCTTTCTTTCTTTTTTTTATTGCTAAGCCTGTGCCCTACAAGTTCACAAGCTCCTTTTTTGCTAAGAAAATGCGACAGGTCCATTGCATACTTAGTTATCAACGTGATTACTCTTTATCTTAATCACCAACACAGCCCCCGCATGCGATGTGTCGGGTCGGACCGGGTGCAGCCGCGCGAGTCCGCTCATCTTCTAAACACATAACAGCGGAGTTATGAATTATAGTTGCGTCCTCAACTTTAAAAATAAAACCAGAGTTGTTTGTGCACTAAAAACAGCGTAACTCTTGGAAAAAGGAGCAAACAGAGCAGGTTTACTGAGACCAGCTCTGAGCGAGAGAGTCCTCCTACTTGCTCTCTGAGCTGCAGAACTGCGCTGAAACCACGCCCACGTGCTGACACGCCCCCACAGTTCCAGACTAAGGGAAAATCATGTTTTTTCATGATTTTTGACACTTAATTTTATAAGGAAAACAATGTTTTTAATCAGTCAGATTTATATGGGTGATTAATAACACATATTTATGCCATGTGACAAACTAAAAACACAAATTTAATTTCACTTTACACGGTCTTTAAGGGAAAAATATGTTGTTTCAAAATTTCATGGCGTCAACAAATCCCAAAAAAGTTGGGACAAGTCCATTTTTACCACTGTGTGGCATCCCCCCTTCTTCTTACAACACTCAACAGACGTCTGGGGACAGAGGAGACCAGTTTCTCAAGTTTAGAAATAGGAATGCTCTCCCATTCATGTCTAATACAGGCCTCTAACTGTTCAATCGTCTTGGGCCTTCTTTGTCGCACCTTCCTCTTTATGATGCACCAAATGTTCTCTATAGGTGAAAGATCTGGACTGCAGGCTGGACATTTCAGTACCCGGATCCTTCTCCTACGTAGCCATGATGTTGTGATTGCTGCAGAATGTGGTCTGGCATTATCTTGTTGAAAAATGCAGGGTCTTCCCTGAAAGAGATGACGTCTAGATGGGAGCATATGTTGTTCTAGAACCTGAACATAGTTCTCTGCATTAATGGTGCCTTTCCAGACATGCAAGCTGCCCATGCCACAAGCGCTCATGCAACCCCATACCATCAGTGATGCAGGCTTCTGAACGGAGCGTTGATAACAACTTGGGCTATCCTTGTCCTCTCTGGTCCGGATGACATGGCGTCCCAGTGTTCCATAAAGAACTTCAAATCGTGACTCATCTGACCACAGAACAGTCTTCCATTTTGCCACACTCCATTTTAAATGACCCCTGGCCCAGTGCAAACGTCTGAGCTTGTGGAGCTTGCTTAGAAATGGCTTCCTCTTTGCACTGTAGAGTTTCAGCTGCAACGGCGGATGGCACGGTGGATTGTGTTCACTGACAATGCTTTCTGGAAGTATTCCTGAGCCCATTCTGTTATTTCCTTGACAGTGGCATTCCTGTTTGAGGTGCAGTGACGTTTAAGGGCCCGGAGATCACGAGCATCCAGTAGAGTTTTACGGCCTTGACCCTTACGCACAGCGATTGTTCCAGATTCTCTGAATCTTTTGATGATGTTATGCACGGTTGATGATGATAACTTAAAAGTCTTTGCTATTTTACGCTGGGTAACACCATTCTGGTATTGCTGCACTATCTTTCTGCGCAACAATGGTGGAATTGGTGATCCTCTTACCATCTTGGCTTCTGAGAGACACTGACACTCTGAGAAGCTCTTTTTATACCCAATCATGTTGTCAATTGACCTAATTAGTGTTAATTGGTCTTCCAGCTGTTCGTTATATGCTCAATTTCCTTTTTCCAGCCACTTATTGCTACTTGTCCCAACTTTTTTGGGATTTGTTGACACTGTGAAATTTTGAATCAACATATTTTTCCTTTAAAATGTTACATTTACTCAGATTAAACTTTTGATCTGTCATCTATGTTCTATTACGAATAAAATATTGACATTTGCCATCTCCACATCATTGCATTCAGTTTTTATTCACAATTTGTTTGGTGTCCCAACTTTTTGGAATCCGGTTTGTACAAAATATGAAAAAGTTTAAAAGTAGAGTAGTTCTATTAACATCCTTTTGAAAACATCACTTGAAGATCAGTAAAACGCACCTGTCATCACGTATTTTGTTCGAGGTTGAGCTTTCTGGGTTTATCAACCGCTCGCAGTGTTGCAACTACGTTCACAACCACCGACTGTAAACCACAACATGGAAAATGTGATAAAGACCTGAGTCATTCATGTCGTTACAGAACTCGTGGGAGGAAAAATAAGAAGCGCTCAAAGTAAACCCTAAGGCCCAAACTGAAACCTGCATGTTTAATCATTTAAGTGGACATCTGAGGCCAAGAGTTTTTTTTTGTGTGTGTGTGCTGAAAACTAAATTAAAAAGGGACTGAGCTAACGTTGGCAAATGAACTGCACAGTTTAGCAGAAAGACTAAATAAATGTTCTGCTTCAGTTCAAATTCCACTAAATGCACATTTAGTCAAGTCAAATTTCTTTATATAGCACATTTAAAAACAGCTGTTATCAAAGTACTGTACTTAACAATAAAAACCAATAGCTGCAATTTAAAGACAAGACAGGTGTTAAACAGGGCTAGTCGACTAAACTGCTTAGGGGGCCACAGTTACTGAAAGCCAAGAGCTCAGAGGCCAGGCATCCAACAGTTATTGTCGTTAAGTTTTACGGTTTAAAATCTAGTTTTATTTAAAAATGAACCCATTGGTGGGCCGACCTGAACTCACCCTTGGGCCTGGTTTGGCCCTTGGACCTCCAGTTGAACAGCCCTGGTCTAAAAGGTCCAGAGTTTATGGTAGGCTCGGGTACAATTTATTTGTTTCATGTGTGCTGTGTGGAAAAATCATTTGCTCTAAAGTTTCTTTTTCAAGCTGGTAAAACTGTTAAATGAGTAAAAATATTATTTGGTGAATATTTTTACACCAGAGCTGTCATTTCTTTGTGACTTTAGGACTTGTTGCTAACTCTGTGTTTTCTTTTCAACCTTTCTAACTCGCTCCGTTCTTCTGCTTGCAGATGGTCGTCGGGGAGTGCCTTTTAGTTTATCACAGCCGCCTCAAATCCAAGTCGGGTTTCGGCAGCTATGTCGCCTGTGTTTACAAAGCCGTCGGTACCTTTATCTTCGGTGCAGCGATGAGCCAGTCCCTGACGGACATCGCAAAGTATTCAATCGGCCGCCTCAGGCCGCACTTCCTGGATGTGTGCCAGCCTGACTGGAAACTCATCAACTGCTCATCGGGGGCGTATATTGAAAACTTCACGTGCACCGGAAATCCAAAAATGGTCAACGAGGGCAGGTACGTGCTCTGCACAAATGTCATTTTTGATCAATTACAGAAGCAAAACACAGTTTGAACCTTTTAAAATCACAGTTTTGTTTTGAATACTCAAAATGATGATGATGATGGTCATTTAAGTCTGAATATACAGTAGTCCCTCGTTACGTCGCGGTTCGTTTATCGTGGACTCGCTATATCGCGGTTTTTCAAAGTAATAATGGACATGACACACAATTGTCTGATTGATGGATGAGCCGCACGATCGTCATGGAATTTTTATTTAAAATGAATTATTTTCGATTATTTAGCACCTGCTGTACATTTGTGTAGCCCATACTGCAGAAAAAAGAGAAAAACGGTAATAAGATCTAAGATATGAACTAAGAAAAACGTTAACTAGAAATATGCTAAGCACTAGTAGCATAAAAACAATACGCTGAATATGTTATCATTTGCTTCATGACTTCGACCACAAAGTTGGGGAGTTTATTTTTTATTTTTTTTTATAAGTCTCACACTGTAAAACATGACTGTAATGTAATTTTGGGCTCCATGATCACTGCCTAGTGTTTTTATTTAAATCAAACAATCCATTTAATAATAAATCCAAAGTTTTTTTTTTATCCTGAAATTTTATAAGAAAGAAAGGCTGCTCAACAATCATTGGTATAAACAGATTTTATGGAGGTTTTAGCTGCAAAATGAGCTTCTAATCTCAGAGCTGACTGTTACGGAAGGGTATCACGTTTTTACTACATAATATCACGTTTTTACTACATACTTATCATGTTTTTACTACATACTTATCACGTTTTTACTACATAATATGATATTATGTAGTAAAAACGTGATATTATGTAGTAAAAACGTGATATTATGTAGTAAAAACGTGATATTATTAATATCACATTTTTACTACATAATATCCCGTTTTTACTACATAATATCCCGTTTTTACTACATAATATCCCGTTTTTACTACATAATATCACGTTTTTACTACATAATATCACGTTTTTA
The DNA here is from genome assembly GCA_038048925.1 of Garcialebias charrua. Taxonomy (NCBI): domain Eukaryota; kingdom Metazoa; phylum Chordata; class Actinopteri; order Cyprinodontiformes; family Rivulidae; genus Garcialebias; species Garcialebias charrua. The sequence goes on from JBBPBX010024569.1 coordinate 12,184, forward strand.
CTACATAATATCACGTTTTTACTACATATCACGTTTTTACTACATAATATCACGTTTTTACTACATAATATCACGTTTTTACTACATAATATCATGTTTTTACTACATAATATCAAGTTTTTACTGCATAATAATTTCACGTTTTTACTACATAATAATTTCACGTTTTTACTACATAATAATTCACGTTTTTACTACATATCACGTTTTTACTACATATCACGTTTTTACTACATATCACGTTTTTACTACATACTTATCACGTTTGTACAATATAATTTCAAAAATTATTATTTCATGGATGACAACAATACCCTTCCGTAGACTGTCTCTTTCCTCCTTGAGTAATTATCGCAGAGAAGAAATCAGACTAAGATGAAAATCTCACCTTCCATGATTAGTCCAAAAGGAAATCCCAGTATTCTCCAAAATATGTTACATCTTTAATCACGAATTTACTTCAAATTTAAGACGTTTCAATTTACACCATTCACGTTTTGAGTGTCACCCAACATTCAATAATTTTTTTTTAATGCCCTGACCTTCATTGGAGCTCAAGTTAGCAGGTATCAACTGTTTAAAGAAGTTAACTCTTTTTAAAATAAACCAGTTTTTACAGACTGAACGAGTCTGATCACTGGCAACACGTCCGACACACACCGTGCAATAAAATCAAGTAAAACTCAGATGAAATGCACGTTTACAGCAAAGTAAAGCTGTCCATTTGAAATGCAGTATGCATGTTCTTTTGGCAGCGTTTAGTTTTCACATGTAATAAACAGATGGCATACAGCCGAGCAAACCGGTTCAACCACTCAAGGTTGCAGATATTCCGCCTGAGTAACGTGGCAGGAATGCTTGTTTTTATTAAACAGTCTGTTATCGGCGCCACGGAAAAGGAAGAACAGTGGGAGGAGAGGATTTCCTCTTCTCGTTCTGATGTTGGCAAAACCACAACGTTGTCGTCGCCGCGTAAAAAGCTGTTCTATCTAAACAGCTTTCTGTTCGAGTTTATTTCTACCCTGAACTTTCTGTTTCTTTTGTTTTCTTAAGAGATAATTTACATGAAGCTTCAGCTTTCTAGTCTACTGATCCCATTATCCACCCCACACACACACATTTCTCGTTTGTTTTCTGCTGTACATTTACGAGGGTGTGGTGCACAATCGCTGCTTCCTGGAGCCTCTTTACTTATCTGCTGTCTGCTGTTTTTAAATGTAGTCAGCAAACATCCGACAGGAGCTTGGGAGAGAGATGCAATGATTTGACGCAGATGTTCAGGACTTTTAAGATGTATTTCAGGATAAACCTTTCCAGCTGCTGTATGTGTGTGTGTGTGTGTTTGGGATGGTCTGGTACACACTAATGGATAAGGTGTGAACAGAAGAGAGGGCAGGTCAGGGCGGCCTGCTCGGCTTCATCTTACAGAAACTTGACTCCAGCTCGCTTTGGTTCAACTTCCCCAGGAGAGACGAGACTGTTTGTTGAAGAGCTGAAATTTAGGATTTATTTCTTGAAGAAACGTTCTCCTTCCTGGTGGATATCACTGAGCGATGGGTTCTTCTCAGTCTGACGCCTGCAGCAGGCAGATTTAACCCGATGCCTAGGAGCACATTGAGGTCATTATTATTTAAACGTTTGTTGTAAAGGCTTGGGGGTGGTTCTGCTCTGGTGCTGTTTTTAATAATGTATGGCTTTTCTGCTTTTCGGTCAGGCGGACAGATGCTGTATCCATGACCTCAGTCTAATCTTGTTTCCAAGTTAAGGGAGTGAGTTTGCAGGATAAAGACCTGTCTGATGGCGTCACTCAGCAGGTCATTAGTTCAAGCTGCTCTGACCTTCACTGTGAAGCTGCGTCATGTTTAGGGCTTAATCTGAGCCAGAACAGGATCTGGGAACTCTTATTTTGACAGGGTGCATTCTGGTAACTGTTTGCTTGAATCTGGTAACACTCTTACTACCGTAATAATAAAGTTATGAAAAAATTTGACTGCCTTGAATGAGTGAAACCCTCTATTGGATATGTAATCTGAAAATAATTACCGGTACATAAACACTAATTTTAAACACAACCGCCTCTTACGAGCTTCCCAATATCACAGAGCTGCGCCTTCAAGTAAGCATTTCTGCTTTTACCCTTAAAAAAAAAATCTACCCCTAAAAGTACAGTCGTGGGCAATTTAATTAAAAACACAAAAATATAATTAAACAACTGAAAATCAGTTTTGAGCGGGTTCGGATGTTGTCAGTCCATACAATGGGCGTTATTAGCTGTTATCATCCCCATATATAGCGGCTAAACTGTCCAATCTACCTCCTAGAATGTTTAAAAGAACGTTATCAGCGTTATCACTGTGAGTAGGCAGTATGTTTCCGTAAACCCGGAAGTGTTGTTTTTGTTTTTTTCAGCTTATGTAACCATTTTCCTAAACCTAACCTTAAACCTGACCCAGAGGACCAACCCTAAACCTAACCCACTTACCCTTCTGCCTAAACCTAACCAAGACTTTAAACCTAACGCCAGAGCCTTTACTCGAAAGTTTAACACGTAGCTAAAGACGGAGCCTGCTGTCATCGCTTGTAACGGTGACAATGTACCTTTAAACCTCCTAGGAGGTACAGGAGGGGAAATCTGACCGCTACGTATGGGGATGATAACTGATAATGGCCATTTAATGGTTGATAACATCCGAAGAGGGTGCAGTTTTACAGTTCAAGTGGGTCATTAATAAAGCTTTGAGTATTTATTAAAAATATGAGAGAAATCACGTGATGTACATCATCAAAACAACGGCACCAATATATCAATAACGGTGATCAAAATGTCGAGAAAACAATCCAATTTACTTTTCCTTTTCCAAAGTATTCTCATCGTACAACTAATCAACTGAGAATTGAAGCACATGAAGGCAGTGGCAATGGAGGTAGTACTTGATGTGGTAGGATCAGTGCTTAATTTGAGTTGGATCCTGCCAGAACAAGATCCGGGAACTCTCATTTTGACCGCGTGTTACGGCAACTGTTTGCTCGGATCCGGCAACTCAAAGCTCCACAAATGTCCAAAGTCATTACGCATTTTTATTTGTTAAAAATATGAGAGACGTTGCCCAGTCTGTGGAGTGGATGTTCCAGCCACAGTACGTGCACCAGCTCGCGCACACGCTCCTGTCCAGCAGAGATGTGGACGGCAAGTCCCGCGGGGATGAGCGTCTTCATCCACCTTCAGCTGTGCACCCTGCAGACAGTGCATGTCTTACACAGGAGTGTCTCCAGACAGCTGCAGAATGCACAAAACTGCTGATGTGTCTGAACTCATGCATACATTTCAGAGATAAATAAAAAAGCTTACAGTAAAAAAATGAGAAATGTTTTGAGTATTATTCACATTACACCACGTTTCAAAACAACGGCACCAAATAACAGCGATCAAAATGTGAAAAGACAATCCCAATTTATTATGTAAAATAAACGGATGGATTGTCCTTAGCTGGACAACAGAGAACTGAAGCACCTGAAGGCAGTGGTAATAGATTGGAGCAGGAGGAGCAATAACACGCAGGACTGAATTCAGCTCAGAAGAGTTTGGGTTGGACAGTGAAGTGTGTGTGTGGACGCTTGACAGAATCAGAATGCTCGGCTTGTTGCTCTCTAAAATAGGCAGCAATTCACTGCTCTCTTATTGCAATGGCAGTCCACAATTCAACCTTTATTTATACAGGTTGTTCTCATTGAGCCTCGAGGACTAATTTACAAGAGAGACCTGATTTTAATTAGTTTAATCAAATGTTTACAGATGTGCAGGAAATGGCATCTCTTTTATTCCAAATTTTCTGGGGGGGGGGGATGCACAGACCCCCCCCCCCCCATTTGTGTTCCGGCAACAGCTGGTTTACAAATAAAGCTGGGCAGGATGGTTGAGAGAAGCAGAGCATGCTCTATTCACACAAGGAAAGAGCTAAAATACACCAGAATGCAGGAAATGGCATATACCAGGACTTTTTATAAAAAGTTCCGGGGGAGGACCCCCCCCCCCCAAAGCTATTTGTGTTCTGGCATTGGTTTACAAATTGGTTGTGTTTCAGCGATGGCATTGTCAAGTGTTCAGAAACTGTACTCTTATAGTGGTGGCTATAAAATATAACATTATTACAAACAGGAAGTGACCACAATGAAGGGGGACTGTTGTGAAAAGTGTTCTCTCTGGTGGCAATTCTTCAAACAACACAAGTCTACCATCCACCAGGACTCCTCTGTTAGTGTAACTGTTGTCCTCTGACTTGTTTAAAAAGTTTGAGCCACACGTTTTATTTTGTTTCTTGCAGGCTGTCCTTCTACTCGGGCCACTCGTCTTTCTCCATGTACTGCATGCTGTTCCTCGCTGTGAGTACACATTTACACGCCGAGCTGTGAAATATGAACCATCACCGTTTACTGGAAAACATTATTGAGGGTTGTTATTTTCCAACAGCTTTATCATTTCACAAGATAGGTTAAATGTAGTTTTCATTTCAAATGAATACTCAACCAAACGTTTAGTGTTTCTGCTGCCTCAGTCATTCAGGCAGTTGGCACTCAAACCCTTTTTTAATTTCTCTGTGCTCAGATTTAAAAATCAGGTGGATTCTGTTACCTACGGCTTTCCCAGTCTAAAACATTTCAGGAAAATATAAATCACTCTTTGTCAAGTGTTATATTTGAGCTCGAGTCTTTGTGAAGACCTTGTGATTCGTATCAGCAGCGCTCTACAGTTGTTCAGATTTTACTGCCCAGCCCAGATAACCTTTAAGCTGCGGATTCATTCAATACAAACTGTATATAAATAGTCACGGGGACAAAGTGCCAGCATTAGCACAATAAATCCCTCTGCTGTGGTTTAGTGTAAAAAAATAAAGGAAAACAGCCTGTAATGTGACAGCATGTGCACCAGAAACAAAGTCCAGACGGAGGAACGTGAACACGGGTCTGGACAAAGGTTTCTGCATGTCCTTGATGGAAGGCACTCCCTGTTTTTAACAAACTTATCTGACACACAGTTCAGTAAACTGAAGATTGCTGTGCTTCCAATGCCTTGACAAATTATTTTAGATCAGTCATATCAGAAAACATTTTTAAAGGTCAAACTGACAGGAGCAGGAGTATCATTCAAATTATTTTGTAGTCATCTTGTAAGTAGTGAAAGTACCGTAGAAAAAAAAAGTTCAAAGTCATGCTCAGCTCTCAAGAGGAATTCTGCACACTCAGAAAGTATTCATTACAGAATGCCTGTGGATGCTTTTATTTTACAAATCTCTTCCTGTTTCTCAGCTCTACCTGCAGGCTCGACTCCAGGTCCACTGGGCGCGGCTGCTCAGACCAACCTTACAGTTTTTCCTGATCGCCGCCTCCGTGTACACGGGGCTGTCGAGGGTGTCCGATTACAAACATCACTGGAGCGACGTGCTGACGGGACTGCTGCAGGGTGCGCTCATGGCGCTGCTGGTGGTGAGAGTTGAGCGTCTCTGTACGGAGCTCTTTTTGAAAACGCATTTTCATTCCAGCGGCACCGATGTCTTTTGAATTGTCTTGCAGGTCTTCTATGTATCGGACTTCTTCGAGCCTGGTGAGGATTCTCGTAAAGAAGCGGACACGCTTCATTCGAACCTGCAAGAGTCGCCTACAAATGGAAACCACTTTGAGTCCGAACTAAACTTGGGGCGCAGCGGAAACCCCTGCTCCCGCTAAACGCACCCCCAGAACTCCAGCTCAGAAGCCTTCCACCTTCCATCCAACACGACGCATGAACTTTTAGTGTGAACCAACTTAATATTAAGCTAAAGGAACTCAAACCACACCAGGCCTGTTCTGTTATTTTAGAATATTTTGTCTTGTGAACAATGATGAGACCACCTCTTCAGCTCAGAGTGATTAAAGCTGTGGATCCTGAAGAGACGGAAATTATTTAGCATCTACTGATGCACTGAGGCAGAGCAGACTTGAATGCATGCGTACACTTAAAGGGTCTGACCACTGCTGGAAACCTGTGAATGTAACCTTGCTTAGTGCTTTTCTCACCTGGAGTCAGCATGCTCAAACTGATTCAGGGTCAGCTTTGTGTCTGCAGCACCCATTAGTCTTTAAACCTTGCGACTTGAGGGCCAAGATGGAGGCTCAGTTAAAACAGTCGTTCTCTGGGACTGCCGACTCCAGGCTGCTGCCGCCTTCCTCTCCAGCGGTTTAACCGAACGTTACAAACGAGTCATTTGACCCGTGTAACATTCGGTTAAAGAGGTGGAGGGGAGGTGGACTGTTAAATCCCACGTTGCCTTTCCTGGACTGCTGCAGCTGCTACCACAGCTTCCTGTGTATTTAATGTAAACAAGTAAATAGACTATGTGCTTTTATATGATCTGTATGTAACCAAATCACCATACAGACTTTTATTAAAACGACGTTACAGATACGGTATGTACAAATGTTTAAAATAATGAAAAATAAAGCCATTTTACTTCAGTGTGTGTTGTGCACCAGTTGTAAGCAGAGCTGAACAAAAGCTTCAACTATTAAATGTATACAGATTCATAACGTTTATGTAAAAAAAGTAATTAAATTGGAACTAAACGATGTGATGTGTGGATTAGAGCAAGAAGCAAATCTGGAGCGGGTCATTGGTCTATAAATACAGACTGGCAGCAAAGACGATGTCTCTCTTGATCTTCGTTATTCCTGCAGAGAGAGATGAAACAAGACAATTAATCTGAAACCAGATCATATACCAGTGGTGTCATATTTAGAACAGCTTCATGTATCAAAGAGCAGTTTGCAATGACAAGAAACAAACCTGCTTAAAAAGGTTAACCTGTCTTTAGGTCAGGCAGTGCATGTGTGTCTCAAGATAAAATATCTTACACTAAAACCTTTACTGAAGCTGCAAACAACCTTTTCGCTTTGAAATGACAAAATAAGTGATACTTTTATCCGTTTCTTATCCGTTTCTTGTTTGTATTAGTCAAAAAAGGGGAAACGGGGAGTTCAACAAAAACATTGACTAGTTTTATGAACTGATCGTTTCTTTGAAGTTCGGTAATATTAAGTAAGACTTGCATCTAATCTAAAGCAGTCTTGATTTTTGGAGCTTTGTGAATACATGTCAATCTGAAGCATTAATTATTCCAGCTAACCTTCTGCAAACTTGTTCTCCAGCTCGGTGTTGCCGATGGCTTTGGCTGCGGAGCACATCTGTCGCAGCACTTCCTCCAGACGGCGCATGCAGCGGATGATGCTTCCTAAACAAAAAACATGCACAATGGAGCATCTGCGTCAATATGACACAATAAGGACACTTTTCAAATTAAAATAACTGGAAAGCTACGAGAGTTACTCAAGTGTGTTTCTGTTGCCAGAACACACGCAAGCTCAACAAAATCCTCAAGTTTCCCAACTCGGATTCCTTTTCTGCTTTTTGTAACATCGAATATTTAACAGATGAACTCACTGCTGGCACAGAAACCATGGGGAGAATGCTGGAACTGGGAATCCAGCCACAAGTAATAAATCTAATTCAGAATCAGCCCTGAACTGCCTCAAACGCTGCACACAACTCCCAACAGTCAAAATAAGACGAACATGATAAAAGTTGTTAACATTCTGGACGCACCCTCAAAGACGTCCGTCATCTTGCAGATTTGAGCAAACGTGGCCCCGTTGGCCCAGGCGTAGATCACGTCCATCAGGTGGGGCTTGAACTGGCCCAGGTAAGTCTCTTCGTCCACCTCCAGCTTGGCGTCTGCAGACACCTTGGCAATGCGCTTGGCACACTCCTAAACCCAACATTCACCGTTAACAGTGTTACCTCAAAGAGTCAACCTGGTGGAAAACAGCTCGTGCTTCGTGTCTCACCTGCATCTGTCTGAGGGGAGCAGCCAGTTGTTCCGTTAGCTTCGGCATCTCGTTGGCCTGCAGGGTGAAACCACTTTTTAACCTCCAGGGAGTCAAATACACTCATACAGAAATGATATGGATGGTGTGTGTAAAGGTTGATGATGTTTTTCTGCTGATGATAGAAGTGGGAATGGGGGAGCAATAGCAAAATTGACACTTCTATACCAGTTAAGAGTTCAACAGTTTTTGTGCGTCAGTGCTGCTTCCACTACAGCTGCAACCAGTTCCACATCTTGTGGCGTTAAATGTCAGATGAGAGTGATGTTCATGCAATCATCTTACGAAAACAAATGATAGACCTTAAAAATACTTTTGAGCATCCGCTTTAGCAACAGTCTCACACGAGATAAGCAAAAGATATTCACTATTACTCATTTAAAAGTGCCAAACTAACGCAAAACAGAAATATTAAGGTAGTCCTAATTTTTGCATTGTTTTTTTTAAGCATCCTGAATTAAAAGTTTGACTAAAATATTAGTTTCTCCTCGTTGTGTCCAACAGCAGCTGAGTCTGTGTTAAAACTGCGTCCGTATTGTAGTCATACAGAAACAGACCGCGTGCAGGTACATCATTTTGAAGCCCACCAGCACCTTACTGCTATCTGTAGCTTTCTTTAGAAGCTGGTTGTTCTAGTGGTCTTCTGCTGAAATAGAAAGAACGTAAAGAAGCATCTGTCTGTTTCAGTCAGGTTGTCTGTCCAAAACAAGGTCTCAGTCAGTATAGTAAACAGTTTTCTAACAACTAAACTTAAAACTATAAAGGAACAACAATTTGAATTTCAAAACAATAAAGTAAAACTTCCTTCTTTGTGGTTTTTAACAAGACTTACACAATGAAGTTCATGAATCACTGTTAATACCTGCAAATTAACACTCAGATGAATAATTAAATATACAACAATAAATAAATGAATGCCTGTCACTCTTCACAAACTTACACTGGTTAGACAAAACAGAGAAACAACGAGACGGAAAATGCTCAGAGCAGAATTTTGTTCTTTTAAGAAGACAGAGGCAACGTGGAGGCAGGGAAAAGTTCTGCTTCGTTTGTCGTTTTCAAACAACAGACTTCATTAGACAAGACAAACACACAAAGTTCAGCTTTCTGTTTTGGTTGCAGAGCAGGGAACCGAGCCAAGAATGCAACTCCGTGGGAATGGGAATCACATGTTTAGGTCAGTGTTCGGGGAGGTTTGCACAGAGAGAACGAGATGAATTGTGTGTTCGCTCCTACGTTCTCCTGGAAGACGAAGCAGGACAAGAGGGCGGTGGCTTGTTCGGCCGTCAGGTCGTTGAAGAGGCCGCCGAACACCATCTCTGTCAGCAGGAGCTCGTCACCGCTGCAAAAACACCACACGCACAACTGACACTGTAAAAAACAGCATCTAAAACAACACTCATTTTAGACGATGGTTGTGAGGAAACTCTGCAAACCAGCAATCACACACGTCTTCCTTTAGAAACTTCTTCTCACTAACAAATCAAGTTATCAGACTGATAGAAAAGTGTTACCAAACTAAGTTATAATAAGGACAGGAGTTTTTCTGTTCACTTAGGGAAATGTTCTTCATCTCCAGCTCCTCTGATCTGTGGAGTCCCTCAAGGGTCTATTTTAGGTCCACTGCTTTTTAATTTGTACATGTTGCCTTTGGGGTCCATTTTTTTAAAAGAAAAAACAACATTCCTTTTCATTGCTTTGTTGATGATACCCAGTTATATCTTCCAATTGAGTCAGACAGGGTCACTCCACTGGATCCACTCTTGGACTGTCTAAACAACATTAAAGTCTGGTTAAAACTAAATTTTCTGAATTTCAATGAAAATAAAACGGAAGTCATCAGCTTTGGCAAATGTAACACCCTTAATGTTCTTGGCCCCTTGGCTTCATACAGCCACTCCAATGTCAGGAATCTGGGAGTTGCTTTTGATAGTATCACATTGTGCTGATGCTGATCTGTTTTCTTGTTGCTGTGTTCATCTGTGACCATCTGCTCATACAAACTCATGTTCGTGCTGCTGTTTATTTCCACTATATTAGGCTTAGTGTATTACTAGTTGATGTTTTTCTTAGTTAATTCTAGATGTTATTACTGTTTTTCTCTTGCATTTGTTGTTGGATGTAACTGGGACCCCGTGTACATAATCTCGTTTTCATCACATGTACCACATGCGGTGCAAATGACAATAAAGACTCTCTGACTCTGACTCTGATAGTGCTTTTAAATTTGACAAACAGATAAATGCAGTTGTTAAATCCAGTTTCTTCCAGCTAAGACTCATTGCCAAGGTGAAGTCTTGCCTCTCTTTCAGAGACCTAGAAAAGATGATTCACGCCTTTATTACCTCTCGTTTTGACTACTGTAATTCATTGTATGTTGGTTTAGACAAATCATCTTTGCATCGTTTACAATCTGTCCAGAACGCAGCAGCACGTCTTTTAACAGCAACTAAAAAATATTACCCGAGAATTTAAAGACTGCTCAGACTATTGACTTTTAAATCTTTGCTCAAGACTAATTTGTATTCCTTGGCATTTGATCCACGCAGAGTCTGAGAAAATTTTTGAGCAGATTTTATTGTTGTTGTGTATTTACTGTTAACTTTATAAAAATAAATCATATTGGTGTGAAGAGGATGGCTGTGAGGTGAGAAGGGAGGCCATCTATAAAGGAAAAAAGGTTAAAAAAAAAAGAGATGCATTTTACTCTTATTTTTGTTTTTTAACTGTAAAGCACTTTGGTCAGCTTCTGTTGTTTTTATGCACTTTATAAATAAATAGACATTGACATTAAACATTAAAGACTACCAAACAACCCCAAATGACGTTGCACGTGTGTTCCTCCCAACCTGCTGATTTCGCAGGCGACCCGCCCTTTCATCTCGATGACGTCAGAAAGACTGGCAAAGCCGAGTCTTCGGAGAACTCTCTTCCGGCATTTCAGCTCATCCATCTGCAGGACGGTTCGGGCTTTCTTCAGGTCTCGTTTGGCCGTCCGAACATCTGCCGCGATCTGAAGGACAAAAGCGCACATCTGCGGTGATACGACTGAGCAAATGGTTAATGGAAACACGCATCGCTCATTAACGTCTGTCAGAACTAGCAGCTGTTTTGTGCACGAGATGAGCTCATACAGTGCAGTAACTGTCACAACGATGAAGAGGACTGTGGCTGAAAGTTACAGCAGATGGTTCATCTTGTAGAGAAACTCCATCACTCACTTCAGTCGATTTCTCACAGGTGCAAAACACAACTGACATATACGCCCACAAATGTCACCAGCAAGGTTAACAATAATAAAATAAAACAACACTTATTTAACCCCATCTTTTGCTCATAATCTTAGCAGCTATAAAAAAGGAAACACCTTTAGCCATTAATGGTCAGATTTAATGTTTTACATTTAAAAATGTGCACGTCGTCTGTGATGGACTTGTGTCCTGCTCAGGGTGTACCGGTACTCACCACCTTTTTATTAACCATGAGACAACTATCACTCCATAGTGGTGTGGTAGAAACACCAGTTTATGACTTTCTCCACTAGTCCTCTTAGCAGTTGGGGAAGAGAGATTAAATTGAGATGACGTTCTCCCAAACAAGCTCACAAGCTCAATTAGCTCAGTTACATCAGATTCTCTTTAGCCATTTGTGCAGATTATTATCCACTTATAAATATCGTATTTTTCAACGTATAAATCGCTCCAGATTATAAGTCGCATCAGTCAAAAAAGGCATCAAGAAGAGGGAAAAAAAACATAAGTAGCTTCAGCGTATAAGTTGCATTTATTGTGCATCACCGCTGATCCCCGGGAAATGTGGGCCGGTGTCATGCCAAAAATCGATTGGAGGCCGCGGGAGTGCGCGCTGTTTCAGTTCTTCGAATTTTAACAAGATTAACACCTAAAAACAATAATTTGTTTGTTTGACATTATAGCAAAGGTGTGTCTCAGTACAACTTTTCCTTAATAAATACACTTTAATGGTCAGTGTTTGGTGTTGGGGGGACGGTGGCAGAGGTAGTGGTAGAGGATAAACATACGCATACCGGTAGTTGTCAAAAGACTAGAGGGCCCTCTCTCACGCCTCTAGCAGCTGCAAATGGTAATGTTTACTCTGGTTCATGTCAGTATGAATGAAGATTTAAAGTGTCAAGTCAAAAATGGCATCATGAATATGAAAAAATTAAATAAATACCGTATTTTCTGGACTATAAGCTGCTACATTTTTCACATAATTTGAACACTGCAGCTTATACAATGCTGCGGCTTATTTATGGATTTTTTTTTTTGACAGGCTAATGAGTTTCATGTCACCAAAACATTTAGCTTTATCACACCCAAGAGCTCACATACTGTAGCTGCCCAAAACAAATCTCTCTTGGGGAGTAGCAATCAATGACTTCCTGGTAGACTACAGTTTTTTATTTTATTTATTTTTTTATCAGCTGTGTTACACGCACTGTTCAGAAATAAAACATTTACTGCATTTATGCGTGTTACCGGTACATATTTAATTAAAAGTAAAAAAATATATATTTCTGTGTAAATATCTCATGTTACAAAATGAACACCTGCTGTTTATAGCATACCTGCAAACTCAGAAGGGATGAAAAAGGTGACAAACGTTGCGCCAAGCCCCCCCCCCCGGAGAGATTTTGTAATTTTATTAACATGCTTCAGGTAAAAGTCATTTACTAACTTAATTTAATGAGAACATAAATAGGAAAGATTGTGTCAACCAAAAAATTAACAAACAACAACAGCAGCAAGCCAAATACAGCAGAACATTTTAGCACTTTGAGATTTTCATTAATGAAAAGTGCGTTATAAATTAAATTCATTATTATTATTAACAGTAAAAACTCATTTCTTAAATGTTTTGCCAGAAAATTTTGAATAAAGTAGATGCCATTTCCTTTTTTTCTGGTGTATTTTAACAAGTTGTTAAACATCTATGTTCACCTACATGTAAACACTTGATTCAATAACTATTTTAGAGACATCTAACAAAATAAAGTCAGGTCCTGTGGACAGATTAAAAAATTGTTTAAATTATTAATGATCATGAATCAGGATATTTTAGAGACACCTCATTCAACTAGTTCATATAGACATCATCCTGTTTTTAAACTCACTCCTGTGGCTAAGATAATGAAATTAATGTGACAATTTATCACAGTGACTTTAGGGGTGCAACTGACTTTTAATTTGTTAATTTTTATTTAGTTTTATTGGTAACACAACATGCCATTTTACTAAACAATAATGACACTCAACTGCATGTATAAAAATATTAACTTTACCCAATGAACAGGTGACATTTTAATAACCAACAGTAAATTTAGGAGGGGCTTTTTACAGTTTTCTGATTTAGTGATAGACTCAGAACAGCATCACTGATTTGAACTATTTTACTTTCCAGACAATGTGTGTTACCTGGGCTCTTTCTCATCTACAGCATAAAGAAAAATTTGCTCTTTAACGACTTTTGACTTTAGGAAAAAATACATTTATTAACATATCCCAATATAATTAGGACACTAAAAAGATGATAGTCAAAAAATAAAAAGAGGCGTTCAAAACAGAGCAGAGACTGACATTATGTTTTCTCACTTTGAAACGGAACAAATGGTTTAATGAAGAGACTTACTGCTGATGTTAGTTTACGACTCGGTCATGTTTACGTTGGTTCTCCTGTGTAGTGTCGTCACTTTTCAAAGCACATGTCGCGCTCGCGCAGTTTTTTAAATTTTTTTATGAAGCGTGGTGGAGCTCTCACACTAGAGGACATGGCTCTGCGTCAGTCATTTGTAAAACACCGCCTCTAATCTGTTTTCGCCTCCCCACTCGCTCTGTTGAACCAGAGCCCTGAACTCGCGCTTACTTGGCTGCGGCCATAGATGTCCCGCCCACTATAGTCTGTCTTGAGACTGATTGGGTAAATCTCGCGCTCCAACAAAGATGTTTTATTGTCGACAAGATGTCTCACTGCGTCTTGAAATCCAGTCAGTGGGAAATGATGCATTCTGATGCAGTCACGGGTCTGACCCCCCCCCCCCTCTTCCTCAAAAACAAAAACTCATCGGATCTACACGAATCACATAAATGATATATTTTGCTTTGAAAATGGCGATTTTCGCCGAAAGGTGACTAGTTTGTAGGTATGTTATAGACAAGTGCGGCCTATTAATGTAAAATTTTAATTTTCTTTTTACATTTAGTGAGCGCAGCTTATATTCAGGTGCACTATATAGTCCAGAAATTACAGTACATAAGTCGCTTCGGCGCGTAAGTCGCAGGACTGGCAAATCTATGCAAAAAACTGCAACTTATACACTGGAAAAGACGGTAAATGCCCCGACCAATGAGGGCAACATTTAAAAGTAGAGCAACTTAGAGTTGAAATATGAAACAGTGTCAGTGAGAGTACATGTCATGATGTTTAATTAGTACTGGTCTGAGGGAGACAGAACATCTGCGTTACGTACTATGAATAGTTTATTTACTCGCAGGATGAGAAACCTTGACATTCATGTGACCTATGACAGAAGATGTAAAAATAATGTTTTCTTCCTGTGTTTGTATGAGTCTATATACAGCTGAACCCAAGAGGAAAATAAAAGGTTATCTCGACTTATCTAATGAGCAGTACTTGCTATAAATAAGAAAAATCCAACATTTCAATAACAATAATATCCATCTATTGTTTAATCACTGCTTTGTACAATGGACTAACATTTATTTCAACTTCCTGAAGTTTGACATTTAACTCGTGCGCACATAATTCAAACAAGCAGTTTCTCACCAGAGCTTTCTTCTCACACAGAGAATAGACAGACTCCAAATTGGGGTCACTGTGGAGGGAGTGGGTGTACATCCGGTGCTCGAAGGCCTCCACTTTCTGAATCACTTTCTTCAGCGCCGGGTCTTTGATGCCCATGTCATCGATGGGGTCGAGTAAAGGAACACCATCTGGGAAACGTTTCTGCACCTCCTAAAGGCAAAACCATTGGAGGAAGATTACCGGTAAAATGGTATTGACAGAAATTTCAGTTATAGCTTCCCTTCATTCATCACGACTGCCGTGTGTACCTGAATGGATTTGAGCATGAGCTGTCTGTTGTCAAACGGTCTCAAGTCTTTGGGGATGTAAAGGCGAACTGAGCTGATTGAAGTTAGGAGATGGAGCATCACTGGAACCACCTGGGGAAAAAAAACAGTGACTGTTAAATGTATTTGTAGCACAAAGTTGTGCATTTTTGCCCAGTTTCACCAACCTGCATTTCTCCGGTCTCCCCTGAAGCTGCAGGTTTGGCAGCTTCTGTTGCTGCATCTTTTACACTTTCCTTAGAACAATGAAGCAAAACTTCCACCACATACAGAGGCTCTGAGTCCATGCTGGTCTAAAAAGACAAAAAAAAAAAATGAAAAAACAGTCATAGAAGCTGCCATTAAAAATAAATAAATGTAGGTAAAACTGGCTTACTTTTACGTTAGTCTTCTTGCAAAAGTTTACGACGACTCCCCAGCCAAAGTCAACATCCTCCTTTTTCACCTGTGGCGTCAAAATGAAATGCTGAGTTTACAATTAAATGTAAAAATTCTTGATCACCGCTAGGCCTGCCACGATAAACAATAAATCGCATGATAAATGAAAATTATCAACCTCATTTTCATTTACGGCTACGGTACGGCTTTATCGTTTCTTCGTGTCTCTATCTTTCTACTGAAGACACTGGATGACATCAGAATCAGAATAAACTTCATTATCATTGCACCGAGATACAATGAGAACATGTATGTACACAGTCGTCTGAAAGATGGGCGGCGTGCACAAAGCTGCTACTGTAAAAGCGCGGCCATCTTATTCTTGTTCAGAATAATATTTTGCTTAGATGAGAAAAGGGAAGAAAACATGAGAGACAAAATATAAAAAAAAAGATCTCACACACCTTGTCCTAGACAGGGCATGATTTGAGGAATCAAAAAACCTACCACAGCAAAGCAACATAAATAGATGTGATACATGTGGAAGACATTTAATTTTAATGGGAAGATCGTAGCTTATTGTTTATTTGTTTGTTTGTTTATTGTTTAAGGAAATTCTACCATTGCTGTTCATCGTTCTTTAGTTTTAGCAGGTCGCTTTCGTAAATGAGCCCATGAGGCTCAATAAGATTTACCTGACTAAATAAAGGTTGAATGAATGAA
>JBBPBX010024569.1:28408-39575 GCA_038048925.1 Garcialebias charrua
CCTTTCTCTTTAAAATCCGTTTTAACCGTCCAAAAATCACGTTTTTTAATCGTTAACAGCAGCTAAGCTGAGAAGCTTAGCTATGAGCTAAGCTAACTGGCCGACCTCGGGGAAAAAACATCCGTCTTGTCAACGCTCCAAAATTCACAGTTGAAACCCATGCCTTTGTGTAAATAGTTGTTTTTCTCTGCAAAACGAAGCTGAGAACTTGTTTACTGATTTTTTATTAAAAGCTTTGTGTGAAAAATGTTATGCTAAAGATCTCCTGATGCATCCTCAATAGCCCAGGTAGAAAAATATAAAAAAGTTAAGTCTGGTCCTCTGGACATTCAATAAACAAAACAAAAAAGAGCTATGATAAAGAGCTCAAACCACACCGAGCGTCTGCCATTTTGAGAACCAAATAAAGCACATGTCACTTCAAGAGGCCTCCCTCCCATTTTTCTTAAAGAGAAACGCTGCTCGCTCCCTCATTATCCATCCTTCGGTTCAAACAGTCTTATACTGCCATCCGGTGGTCAAAAAAGATACTACATGCAAAACAAATTAACAGTTTCTTCTTAAATTTGACTATTACTAATTATTGTCAAATTTCAAACAACATTATTGTTTATCGCAATAATTTGTGAGACAATTAATCACTCAACAAAATGTGTTATCGTGACAGGCCTAATCACTGCTAGACTGTGAGTAAATAAAGCTGTACCTTGACAAGTCGCCCAGGCTGCAGGAACGGCAGGCAGTACTTGGGTTTGTGGATGAACTCCTGGATTTCTTTGCCCAGTTTGGCCAGCTGCTGTCTGATCTTAAAGTATGTGACCACACTCTCTTCATTGGGAATGTCAATAGTGTGGTACTGCTCCTCCAATTTCTTAATTTCTGTAAAAAATAATAATAATTAATTAAAAAAGGATCAGAATACTGATTCTATTTCAATCTACTACTGCAACTTTGAACTCTTAACCTTAGTGGTGCTGGTTTACCATTACCATCTAATCTAATTGTGACTGGAATGTGTAAAAGGAACATATGAAACATACTCTCAACGACCCCAGGCAGAGCCCTGTAGTGCTGGAACTGGTAAAACGACTTCTCAAGCATGTATTCTGGGTTGATCTCTTCCACACGCAGCAGGTTGAGCACCATGTTGTAGGTCAGATGGAAGGCACTGTTCAACGGGTCTGCTGAGCCCTACATCGCACAGCAACAACAAAAATGTGCACTCCTTTACTATGAATTTAATTTACTACAAGATAGTGTTGCCAATGAACTCATGGAAATTATTCGCTGATAACAGGAAAGGCAGGAAAACAGGTTTAACCAATAGAAAATGGGTCCATTTGTGCAAATCAGAGGTAAAAATAAAAAAAGTTTTATGATGGAACTGAACTGTACCTTCAGTAGCTGTTTCCCCACAGCTGGACTCATCTTCTCATCCGCCATGAAAATAACTATTCCCCTATCATCCATTCCTCTCCTCCCAGCACGGCCAGACATCTGGATGTATTCACCTGATGTAATCTAGACAAAAAAAGAAAACGATGCAGAGAAAATCTGCCTTTTTTACTCACAGAATAAAGTGCATTTGTTTGTTTGCTATTCCACAAAATGCCGATTAACGAATATGGAAACATGGAACTTTTTTTCTGCTACCCGTCTGACAAATCCTAATCTGTTTAATGGTCTGGTTGACAGGTGGGTCTCTGTTTTGAGGTGAAACTCTAAAATCTTTATTTCAGAAATGCCATAGCATGGGATCATAATTTCTAAATTGTGGACCAGGAGGAGTGTGTGTTTTGAAGCGAGTGCCTGCGTGGAGCTTTGGCTCCATCAGAGGCACCAGATGTTCCTGATGAACTTCTTGGAAGAAGTGTCTCTTTCTCTTCGAACTCTAATGTGTGTGTGGGAGTGTGCGTAACAGCAGCTTCACACACGGCCCCCAGCTCTTATAAACAATACGTGGCTGTTTATGTGGCAAAGCAAGCAGGAGTGTCTGAAGACCTTATAAAGACTTCGTAGCAACACACTGAGCATCAACTCTACACTAAACACACACCAGAACAGGTTTAAAGAGACGGGACAGTTTATAAGGAGCTGCTGAACCTCAGACTTGAAGATATACACCGTTCACTTTCTTTCTGAGTGTTTAACTTTCCCCATACACTTTGAATTCATTTAGTTTGTTTCACTCCTTCCTCCTGGTTTTGGCATGCTTCATAATCAATTATGTGAAATGACACACTGTCATTTATATTACGAGGAACAGCTCAGGTAAAGTTATCTTCAGTAGGTGATATGTGGTGGGGAAGTAGGACTAGGTAAGTCTTCTTACAAAGCGGTGACTCTTGCCGTCAAATTTGCGTGCGCTGGTGAAGAGCACGGTCCGAGCCGGCATGTTGATTCCCATGGCAAATGTCTCTGTAGCAAACAAGGCCTGGGAAGAAAATAAAGGCACGGACACAATGTCAGCTCAACGTGACATTTACAAGAATTGAGTTTTTCTTGAGTATTCCTTTTAACAATATTTATATACAAACAAAAACACAGTGTGCTGATGAGTCCTGACTAGTAGTTTGTTGCTTCATAATTTTGATTTATCCAACATGTTCAAAATTAAGGTTACAATAGGTTTACCGTGTCGTCCAATTAACTTAAAGCTCCACTGACATGTTCTTTTAACTTTTAAAAAAATGGCACAACATATATAAATATTAAGATAGACCTCTGACCGTTTTTGCTAAAATAATGTTCAATGAATGAAATTTCCTCTCAAAATATTTTAAATTTAGCGCCGTTTTTTTAGACCGTAAATCCGGATTTTCCGGTCACGTGTCAGCAGAACCGATCTGACGTCACGTCCGATACTGAACTCTGCTCAAACCGTACATTGAATGGACAAAAATATAAACGCATCCGTCGAATTTAGCCAATTAAAACTACATTTTAGCGATTTGGCTTCAGTTTGGGGAAAAAAAAGTTATTTTGAGTGATGCACAACGAACGGAAAGGTTTATATTCTCCGTGTTGCTTCTGTAAGAGTTATCACGATAGCTCTGCTGCCATCTGGTGCTCAATGTGAAACCTCCCTTGAAAAAAAAAAGCAAAACGGAGAATATAAACCTTTCCGTTCGTTGTGCATCACTCAAAATAACTTTTTTTTCCCCAAACTGAAGCCAAATCGCTAAAATGTAGTTTTAATTGGCTAAATTCGACGGATGCGTTTATATTTTTGTCCATTCAATGTACGGTTTGAGCAGAGTTCAGTATCGGACGTGACGTCAGATCGGTTCTGCTGACACGTGACCGGAAAATCCGGATTTACGGTCTAAAAAAACGGCGCTAAATTTAAAATATTTTGAGAGGAAATTTCATTCATTGAACATTATTTTAGCAAAAACGGTCAGAGGTCTATCTTAATATTTATATATGTTGTGCCATTTTTTGAAAAGTTAAAAGAACATGTCAGTGGAGCTTTAAGTCTTATTGTTTAAAAACTACGTGGAGTTTTAATGAAAGTCCTTTAGTAGCTGCCTGACTTGCATCTGGACCAGTTTTTTTTTTAATCATGCAATTATTTAAAGGTGCATTTGAAATGAGCAGCTGGGAAAGTTTAGGATTATCTGTAAAATCGTGTGCAACACTAATTACAGATGACCAAATATATCAAAGATGTCCTGATGATGCTCAGTAATCCAGGTAGATTTCCCAGGACATCCTTGTAAAAGAGATTACTAATCTCAATGGATTTCTCCCTGTTAAAATAAAGGTTAAAAAAAGATAAATCTAACATGGTTGCGTCAGGTCCTCTGGCTGGGTTCTTCTTTGTTGAACTACCGGTAGTTTTGGCTGTCACCAGCAAACTGGTTGAAGGTGCTGCTTATAAGGCTGAGTTTGTTGCAGCTCCTCAGACTGAAGAAGTCCTTTGGATAAAAGACTATACGTTTTTTTTTAACTAAGAAGAATCCGTCCAGAGGACCTGACTCAACCTTGTTAAACACACCAAAGATGAAAAAAAAATAGCATTCAGAAATATTTACAGAATACTATAAATTGATTGTGCATCCACTGCAGTTCAGTAAATGAACTACTTCTACTAATACCTTAATAAACAATCTTATAATTCAATTTAAATGTACAGTTATGATGATGCAGAGTGGAATATTGCCTCACTCCTCAGAGGGTTTCCTCTCTAAGATGGTGGTACCTTAATCAAGCCCTCAGAGAAAAGAATCTCTATGGTTTCTTTCAGGATGGGCAAGAGGCCTCCATGATGGATTCCTATCCCTCTCTTCAACAGTGGCAGCACATGCTCGACCTGTGGGACACCAGAGGATCATTACTGGTGGTTAAATTAATGATAGTTTAAATCTAACAGCTTGACTCAAAGGATTACAGCAATTAAAACCAGATATGGAAACAACCCAGGCCAAGGAAAAGGGTGTAACATCATTAAAGCCCAACACCCACCATGTTTTCAAATTGCATCGCCATTAATATTTATTAGTTTATTTAAAAATAATACAGGAGCGTTTACTTATATTGTGGAGAAATAACACTAAATGTGTTATTTCATGATTTATAGCAGATTTTAGCATGCAGCTCCGGGAAAATCTGCCCCTCTCCATATATGGGCATTCACTTGGGCATTCACGTCACCAGAGTGACGCCTTGGAGTTACAGGCGAGCAGAGGAAAAGAAAAAGGAAGCATTTTTAAATATTCCCTAAAGCTGCCTGTTGATTAATCCTGCTGTCGCTCACTCATATTCTGAGCGAGCATCCACTTAGACATACTAGTTTAATTCGTTTGATCGCGACAAATTCATTCATTTCCGCATCGACTTTTTATTCTCTCGCCCCGTGATGAGAAAGGCACCCAGAGCCAGCCTCGCAGCTGAGCTCTGCCCGCGCGCATGCTTCACGACCCGTGCATAGTGCTGCTGCAACAAGGCTGACGAGAGATAAGAGCAGATACATACACTCGAGGGAGCAAATTACACCGGCACGAGGAACTTCAAAGGAACGAGGAACCAGCGGAACGAGGAGCCAGAGACCGCGCGGCTCGCTCCAGAATGAATGAGAGCAGCAAAAGGTCCGCAGCGGTGTTATAAAATAAATAATAAATAAAATCAGAGCGCTGGTCCATATACACACAAATGGAAATGGAAATATGCAGTTTTAACGCACTCTCTCTCATAAACCTCCATGGAAACTCACTCCTACCTTCTGCCTTCTGGGTGGAGATCCATGTAATAAGAGGCATGACCCTTCGGGACTATTCGGCCAGGTTTCCGGATTCATTCGGGAGTGGTTTTTTTTTTTTTTTAACCCTCGCCTGGCCCAAATGCAAAAATGAAAATAAAATTCATAAAATACTACAGTAATTCACCAATATGGTGAATTGTTACTGTCACGGTGGGTGTTGTCCTTTAATTATTCATCACACATGCTGTATTAATCTACTCACTAACAGAACATGAACGTGACAGGATTTCTAAGGATAACTCAAAAGAGCAGCTTAAAGTGGAGGTCAGAGTGAGACATTTTCAAACAAGTTGGTTAACTCTTCTCTTTGAGCAAATAAAGGACAAGCTCGTGTGGTTTCTTTTCAAGTGTACAAGGCGTCAAACGTTCAAGTTCCAATACTGGATGGTTGTTACAAAAGTATTTGAAGGAAATGTGTGGACCTGTCCTGCTTACCTGAGGCAGTTTTTTGTCCTCGTCTGAAAGACAATCCACTGCGTTGTTGAACACTTCTTCCACCAGACGCTTCTCATCATCTGGAACAAACAATGCATTTCTTAACATCCCCACACAGCTGCTCAAACAGATGTTCAAATAATAACACAGAGGCCTTCTTACACCATCAACTAGTACAATTTAAGTAATCTATTGTTTATATGGACTGTTGGAAGGAGGTGAATTTTCCTGAAGGGAAACATTGTCCAGCAAAGGACTGATCAAGTCTTTACTGATTTTGTAGCAAACAAACTTGTGTTTATTTATATTAGAAATTTTGTACCAAAACATCTTGATATTAGAAATTTTGTACCAAAACATCAACAATCTTCATCTCATGACTATCGTTTTAGTCAAGATTAAAGTATTTTTTTTATTTACAAAAACTACTACCGTATGTTTATTTAACAGTAAGTCAAATGACTCCAAGTCTAAGCGATGTTTTTTTTTAAATAGCTTAGAAAGTAATAGCTTAAAGTAAAGTTTGGTTCCAGTAATTCAGAAAGGAAGATCAAGCAGAAATATCAAAACGTGTAAAGAGTTGATCAGAAAAAATAAACCAGAGGATCTATGTGGCTCGACCACCTCATTGTAATCCACCTACAAACACAACATGAGCTGGCTAAACACTGTGGCTTCACCAGTTTATTGAAAAAAAAAAAAGAAAAATAGTAAAAGCCCTTATATGTCTGACAGCTACGTTAAGTTTCCATCATTTCAGGCATTTATCTTTTCATTTGGTATGTAATAGTAATTTGAGTCTGTTTAAATAACTTTGAGAACAAGAGATTAACTTGAGTTTTTACTTTACAACTCATTCAAACTCTGCACAATGTAATTTGCTCATTTTACATGAAACTCAAGTTTAAATTGGAAAATTGTTTATTGAAAATTATAAATTGTTTGGCAGCGATTTTCCATTTGTTGCTTGGGATGTCGATAAACTTTCAGCTTTCACAGAACAAAAGCCTTGGCTGTTGGGATGAGCTCAGCATTTATAATGATGTCACCGACCAGGAGGAAACAACTCAAGATGAGGAAGGAAAACGTTCCACAATATCAACTTGTATGGATGTTTTATTTCACGGCAAAAGGTCTGAAGCAGGTGGATGTGAGCCAAGCTTCCTCTAAAGCTGGATGCTTTCCACACAGAATTACTCTTCATGAAGCAACTCCTTTATTTGTCCAAATGTGCGGCACAAAAAGCCATACAGTATTTATAACACTCCCTCAGTGGAGAGGTTTCCATCAGCTCACTCTGCCAACAACTTAGTGTTTTGCTGAGGGGTTCTGGTTTTCTAATTTCAACTCCCACAAGTAATTTGTCACAGCAAAAATTGTCTTGCTCATCTGTGGTTCAATCTCGTCTTCTGAGATCAGTTTGAGCTTTCTCATATATGTATCATCTTATGATCATTTGTTTCTGAGTTACTGCTCCTAAGGGTCCCTTAGGAGCAAGAGTTAAGCTGAGATGAGACAAGACATCCCTGAGGTTGAGTTGAGATAACCGTTTGAGCCATACTTGAGAAATAGGATAAACAGCAGAGATCTCATGATTGTCTGCCTCTGATCTCAATTATGTCTTAGTTATTTGGAAGGAGAATTAAAGAGAACAACATGAGATGAATCTGAGACTTTAATCAGACACATCTGAGAAGTATGAGCCCTAAAACAGATCTTACCATTGTCTCTTTCCTGTCTTAATTATTTCTCTTAAATGTCTTACTGAGATGAATCTGAGACTTTAATGAGACAAATTTGAGAAGTATGAGCCCTAAAACAGATCTTACCACTGTCTCTTCCCTGTCTTAATTTTTTCTCTTAAATGTCTTACTGAAGCTACATATGAGAATGACATTTGAGCCATATTTAAGAAATATGAGAACAAATGGAGAATACAATTTAAAAATTATCTTTAGTATAGAATTAACTGCAAAAACAATACTCATTATTGAAAAGTTTAACCATTTCATTAGAACAATCTTTGGGTACACTGCAAATATTACCCATCTAAAAATAAGTAAAAAAAATACTAGATAATAGTCAGAATCATCTCAAATTAAGTGAAATAATCTGCCAGTGCAGTAAGATAATTGCACTTGGTAAGATTTCTTGAAATAAGTAAATATTTCTAGGCTTAATACAAGTGAGAAATATCTTAAAACAAGTTGTAAAAACTCATTCCAAGTACTTTATGAAGTAAAATAAACTCAATACTAGTCTGTTAATGCTTCTTTCAGTTTTCATTTCATCTCACTTTGAGAGAAAATATCTTAAAACAAGGGCAACTAAACAAGATTGATCTTCTGCTTTTAAGAACTATTAATAGATTTTCCATCTTAAAACAAGACAAAGCATTTACACTAAAATAAATCAGGCATATATTACATATGACCTTTAATTAAATTGTCTGTTCAAATTGCAACAATTGTCAATCATTGTACACATGAATGTCAAGACAAATACAAAGGCACTGTGTGTATATAAAAAAAACATTACAATTCAATGTAAATAACAGCTTGCAGGTCAAAATTTCCAACACAGACCTGGAAGTTAAGTGGAAGAGCTCTACTTCTCAATAATATGTTTCCACTCTGCCATGACTTTTTTGTATGAGCCTGTGGTGTCTTTCTCGTGGATATTGTCCTTTAACACTTCAGTCTGAATGACAGACAGAAGGGTTGCCACACACTTTGGATAGGTGAGATGCATGGTGTAGTAGTATGCCATCAGATACAGCAAACCTTCACCAAGGTCTTCTTTGGCAAATGTAGTGATGGGGGTGGTTCCAATGGCCAAAAGACAGCGTGACTCATCCAAGACCAAAACAGGGCTGAAGAAAGATCTCCTCTGGAGGTACACAGCTGGATCTTCGGCTGGCTAAAAAATACAAAAACAAAAAAAAGGACAAAAACATTTATTCAGGGTACAACAGAGAAACTGAAAAGCTACCAGATCAGTCCAAATCCTTAGCAACAAATATGTACTGTCCATACATCCATGATGACAACAATAGAATAGATGTGTAACAGAGCATATTCATATAGTATACAGTATATATTTTTTTAAAGTTGATATTCATGCCAATTAAATACCCAGTAACTTGTGCCTCAGTCACAAGAGTGAGTCCTAACACACTTTGGGAAATGACAGATACAGTACTGCACTTCCGATGGTTAAATCTAAAATTATTTCCTATTTGGATTTTGATTATGTATACAATCATGTTGAAGGTTTTTGAAAATGAGCTTAAGTCAGTTTATTTACTGTTATTTTTTAAGTGTTTTCTGTGGAAATTTACAAGTGTTTCTGTGCCATTTGTATTATGGGTGGCCACCCTATGTCATGTGATAATGCTGCAGATTTCCAAATATAGATTATGCTGTTTTATGACCTAGTTCCCTGCATAGGTTGCATAGGTTGCATAGGTTTTATGACCTAGGGAAGAACGGCCCCCCTGATCTGAACCCGAGCGGTGTTCTGTTGTTGGACTTCTGTGCTCGTCATGGATTGTCCATAACAAACACCATGTTCAGGCATAAGGGTGTCCATATGTGCTCTTGGCACCAGGACACCTTAGGTCGCAGTTCGATGATCGACTTTGTTGTCGTCTCATCTGATCTGCGGCCGCATGTCCTGGACACTCGGGTGAAGAGAGGGGCGGAGCTGTCAACTGACCACTACCTGGTGGTGAGTTGGCTCCGATGGTGGGGGAGGATGCCGGTCAGACCTGGCAGACCCAAACGTATTGTGAGGGTCTGCTGGGAACGTCTGGCAGAGTCTCCCGTAAGACGGAGCTTTAACTCCCACCTCCGGGAGAGCTTTGAACACGTTCCGAGGGAGGCGGGGGACATTGAGCCCGAGTGGGCCATGTTCCGCGCCTCTATTGTCGAGGCAGCTTATCAGAGTTGTGGCCGCAAGGTTGTTGGTGCCTGTCGTGGTGGCAACCCTAGAACCCGGTGGTGGACACCGGCGGTGAGGGATGCTGTCAGGCTGAAAAAGGAGTCCTATTGGGCCTTTTTGGCCTGTGGGACCCCGGAAGCAGCAGATAGATACCGGCAGTCCAAGCGGCATGCGGCTCGGGTGGTTGCTGAGGCAAAAACTCGGGCGTGGGAGGAGTTCGGAGAGGCCATGGAGAATGACTTCCGTACGGCTTCGAGGCGATTCTGGTCCACCATCCGACGTCTCAGGGGGGGAAAGCGGTACGCGACCAACACCATTTATGGTGGGGATGGCGTGCTGTTGACCTCAACTCGGGATGTTGTGAGTCGGTGGGCGGAGTACTTCGAAGACCTCCTCAATCCTACTGGCACGTCTTCCACTGAGGAAGTGGAGCCTGGGGACTTTGGGTCGGGCTCTCCAATCTCTGGTGCTGAGGTCGCCGAGGTGGTTAAAAAGCTCCGCGGTGGCAAGGCTCCTGGGGTGGATGAGATTCGTCCTGAGTTCCTTAGGGCTCTGGATGTTGTGGGGTTGTGTTGGCTTACGCGACTCTGCAATATCGCGTGGACATCGGGGGCAGTTCCCTTGGATTGGCAGACTGGGGTGGTGGTTCCCCTATTCAAAAAGGGGGACCGTAGGGTGTGTTCCAACTATAGGGGATCACACTCTTAAGCCTCCCTGGTAAGGTCTATTCAGGGGTTCTGGAGAGGAGGGTCCGTCGGATAGTCGAACCTCGGATTCAGGAGGAGCAGTGTGGTTTTCGTCCTGGTCGTGGAACACTAGACCAGCTCTACACCCTCAACAGGGTCCTGGAGGGTGCGTGGGAGTTTGCCCAACCAGTTTACATGTGCTTTGTGGACTTGGAAAAGGCATTCGACCGCGTCCCTCGGGGGCTTCTGTGGGGGGTACTCCGGGAGTATGGGGTACCGGGCCCTTTGATACGGGCTGTTGGGTCCCTGTACGACCGGTGTCAGAGCTTGGTCCGCATCGCTGGCAGTAAGTCAGGCTCGTTCCCTGTGAGAGTTGGACTCCGCCAAGGTTGCCCTTTGTCACCGATTCTGTTCATAACTTTTATGGACAGAATTTCTAGGCGCAGCCAAGGTGTTGAGAGGATCCGTTTTGGTGGCCTTAGAATCGCTTCTCTGTTTTTTGCAGATGATGTGGTCCTATTGGCTTCATCAGTTCGTGATCTACAGCTTTCGCTGGAGCGGTTTGCAGCTGAATGTGATGCAGCCGGGATGAGGATCAGTTCCTCCAAATCCGAGGCCATGGTCTTGAGCCGGAAAAGGGTAGCATGCCCTCTCCGGGTCGGGGAGGAGGTCCTGCCCCAAGTGGAGGAGTTTAAGTATCTCGGGATCTTGTTCACGAATGAGGGAAAACTGGAGCGTGAGATCGATAGGCGGATAGGTGCAGCGTCCGCAGTGAAGCGGGCGCTGTACCGGTCTGTCGTGGTGAAGAGAGAGCTGAGTCAAAAGGCAAAGCTCTCAATTT
>JBBPBX010024570.1:0-30714 GCA_038048925.1 Garcialebias charrua
CTCAAGTGGACCAACCAGTTTGCTGGAGCTAAGATGGTTTACTTTTTGGGGGCCGTCCTGTCCCTCGTCGACTCCTTCCAGGCAGGCAGCCACAGCCAAAGTGGTTCAAGACAACAAAGTTCATGCTCAATCATCCAGGTACCAAGTCCAATAATTCTCAGTCGGGTCATCTGGACAGTTTCTTTTTTTATAGAAATGGCATTGGAGGACGAGGTTTGGTTTTTGAAGAGGAGTGCTTTTATTGTCATGCTGACAATAGCATGCTGGCATCCCACAAAATACTGAATCAATGCAGCAGCGCTGGGATGTACCCCCCCCCCATCTCAATCACCTTGTTGCCCACAACGTTGCCCCTTCCATGAGCCCATTAAAAAATGCGGGTGTGAGGGGCTCTTATTGAAACTCAACAGAGTAGGACCTTCACATTGTCTCTCCTCCTCCTCTTGGGAAAAAGAATGCCCTGAATTTCTGGCGTCTCCTGCAGTGTCAAGGTGAAGTGGTGCAATGCCAGAGAAGGAAAAGGAGCACGATGAATCGGAACGGACATCTGTTCTCCGCTACAGTACAGGCTAAAAGACAAAACTGATCATTTGTCATGAGTTTTCAAGATGACTAAGTGGTTAATGACTCATGTTCGTGCTGCTGTTCGACGTAATGTTTTCATGCTACATAGTGTATTTTTAGTTGATGTTTTTCTTAGTTCATATCTTAGATGTTATTACTGTTTTCTTTTACATTTTGTTGTTGGATGTAACTGGGACCCTGTATACAGTACATAATCTCGTTCCACCACATGTACCACATGGGGTGCCAATGACAAATAAAGAACCTTGAATCCTTGAATAATCTTGTTCTAGTTTTAAAGGATGATCAACCGAGGATCGTCTAGAGCAGGGGTCACCAACATTGGGCCCGCGGGCACCCGGGTGCCCCGCCCTCTGACCTGTTCTAAAAATAAAATAAATAAATAAATAAATGTCACATTTTTTGTCATCTGTGTATGTTTCCCATACAAGACGAAATTCGTCTCTGCATTTAACCCAACCACCACCAGGTGGTGCAGTGAGCAGCCATAGAAAGCGCCCGGGGAGCTGGGGAAATAGGTGTGCACTCATAGACACCCCAAGGTGTGTAGTGGCCGGGGCCGGGGTTTGACCCTGTGTCCTTCGGGTCCCAAGTAGCACAACTCACTACTAAGCTGCATTTAAATTTTCATT
This sequence comes from Garcialebias charrua, assembly GCA_038048925.1. NCBI lineage: Eukaryota > Metazoa > Chordata > Actinopteri > Cyprinodontiformes > Rivulidae > Garcialebias > Garcialebias charrua. Next base: position 1,218 of record JBBPBX010024570.1, read on the forward strand.
TTATTCAGTTGTTATTCTTTTTTTTGCATTTATATATATTTTTAAATGTCTATATTAAAAATATGTTCTTTAAAAAATGTGTTACAGGTGGTCCCCGACTTACGAGCGTCTGGACTTACGAGGATCCGACTTTACAAGATTATCATAATTAATAAAAATATGACATTAAAAAAAATATATATATATTTTTTGTGTGTGTGTGTTTAAATGTTCTTAATTTCATGTGTACAGCACTTTGTTGCAGCTGTGGTCGTTTTAAAAGGCTTTATAAATAAAGTATAATTGTTATTTTTATGTTTTATTTCAATTTTTAGTGTACTCTGTACTGTATTAGCGATCGCTCCCAAATTCCCCCCGCCTGACAGATAACGAGCAGACCTAAGCAGAGCGATTGCTCCCACTGCCCTGCCGCCTGACAGGCAACGAGCGGAGCTACCAAGCCGACATGCCGGGACCGGGAGTTGGCCGACATGCTGGGAGCTGCTGGCTTTTTAGGACCGTGCGTGCGATCAGAGGTTGCCTCATACGGATAAATGAGCTGGAAACTCTCTGTGAACTTTGTGGATGTGTCTGTTCTGGAGCAACAGCCGCGATCCTCCGCGATCGCTCTTAAAAAGCGCCGCGCGACAACATTAGCTCATCGGCTAAGCTAAGGCTAGGCTAAATGCTAAGCGGACCCCCACCAGAACCAAACCGAACCGGCGGCCGGGAGCTCGCCTCGATGTCCGCCTAGCAGCCTAAGATGTTGGATGGACATTCAGCTAACGTGGAGAAGCAGCTCCGACAGCCTTTTTTGGATGGATGGACTCGTTAGCACGGAGCTAATGAGTGCAGGCCTAATGGCGGTGGCTAACAACAAACAGCTCACGCGGTCAGCTTGTTTTGGATGAACGAACACCGCGGAGAAACGGCTTTCGGTAAGTTTATTAAAGTAAACTCCTTTTATGGCTTCAAATGTATGGACTTAACAAGCTAACAGTCCTTCCTCTAAACAGTTTGGACCGCGTTAGAGCAGCAGAATGTATGGAGCCCCGACGTGCTCGGACGTGCTAACAGACGAGACAAGCTTGATCAGCTCAAAGTAAGAAATTATATTTTTATTTATTTTATTTATCTGTTTTGTACTGTACCTGTAAAGTACCGTTTTTTTTTTTTTATTACATTATAGGGTGTGTTAGGATAGCCGAAGCGCTTGGTAACTTCATTACCTACATGTACGTGTTCAGTGTCGGCTCCTGTGTTATATAAAGGTCTGTACGGACTTACGAGATTTTCGTCTTACGAGATACTCGGAGGTACGGAACTCGCTCGTAAGTCGGGGACTCCGAAGAGTTTATCAAACTGGTGCCCTTTGTATGACTCTGTACCCATGAAATAGCTCTCAGTTTCAAAAAGGTTGGTGACCCCTGGTCTAAAGAATGCCAACAGGTAAAGCTGTCAAAACCATTTGATCCAATGAACACTCATTTTATTTATGAACAAAAAGGAGAATATAGTTTGAGTTCTTGCAAGAAGACTTCAAATCTAAATGGAAAATGATTCTAGTCTTGTTGTGGATTGAAATATCAGTGTTCAAAACTTGTAGGAGGTTACAGGTGAATTCTTTATGTACAATGAACTTTTCCACCAAAAGGATTTGATTTGAACAAATAGGCTTTTTCTTTGCATGTTTTCTTTCCATTCTTGACTTTTTTTTTAAATTCCTCCCAGTTTGATTGATGGGTCAACCTTTTATTGTCAAATGAGCAGAACAGGTTGGATCACCCAAAAGGCAAAAGGCTGGTGATAATGTTTTTGCTTGGGTCTGTGTGTGCATTTGTCCATCTAGTAGCAAAACATCTCATGAACAAGTGGCTAGATTTGGACAAAACTCGGGGTAATAATTTGATGTACATCTACAACTGATTAGCTTTTGAATTCAATTCAACATGGCTGACATGACCAACTTCTCAACTTTATGAGTGGACAAATAGAAAGTTTAACAGCAAAGATGGTTTCCCAGGACAGTCTGGTTAAAGAAATAAGAGAACTGAAAGAACTGGTTACTAACAAAGACAAGATAATTGCTGATTTAGAACAAAAAATAGAGGATTTAGAACAATTTACAAAGCAAGACAACGTGGTCATCTCAGGACTTGATGTTAGTAAGTGTCGGACACATCAAAGAGCTAATAACAATGATCCAAGTGAGTATGAATCTCAGGAAGAACAAGTGACTCTGGAGGAACTTGTAGTTAATTTCTTACAGGACATGAGCATGGACATAAACTATGAGGACATTTCATTCTGTCACACCCTGCCCAATAATTCACCAAGATTCAAACCGTCAGTGGTCGTTAAGTTCATTAGCAGGAATACTAAAAACTATGTTATGCAAAATAGAAGAAATCTGAACGGAACAGACGTTTACATAAATGAACATCTTACCAAAAAAAATGGAAAAATTGCAAAAGAAGCAAGGTGGTTAAAAAACAAAGAAAAAAAAATAGCATCAACATGGACTAGAAATGGATACGTCTTTATCAAAGCAAAGGAAGGGTCTCAGCCTAAAATGATAAAAGAGCTGACGGATCTGGATGAATTCAAGAGATGAAAAATTACAAATCAATGAAACAACTCACAATCAAAATGGATAAAATATACGGTGAAATGAACAAATACATTAGAACATGACAACATACGAAGACTCAGAACCTAAAATATATAATGTTGAAAATGTGATTGATGCAAATTTTTTTCCTGTAATAAATGATAGCGAATATTATAATGAAGAGCAGTTTAATGACATCAATATATCAAATGGAGTTCTCTCCATTATTCACTTTAATAGCAGAAGTATAAATGCAAACATATCCAAAATAACAGATTACTTAAAACAATTAAATAGAACTTTTACGATAATAGCGTTGTCAGAGACATGGCTTAATGATGATAACACTAGTAATATTCACATCGAGGGGTATGAATTATATCATATGAACAGAAATAATAAAAGAGGTGGTGGTGTCGCACTATTTGTCAATAATGAAATAAAATGTAAATTAAATAATGAAATGTCAATAATAGTTGATAATATTATGGAAATGATAACAATAGAAATTATAAACAAAAACGATAAAAACATAATAATAAGTTGTGTATATAGATCACCAGGAGCAAATATAGAAATATTCACTGATAAAATCTTGGAACTAATGGAGAAAAGTTTTAATAAAAATATTTTCTTGTGTGGAGACTTTAACATTGATATGGGAAATAAAACAGATTCAAATAACATAAGCACATTTATAAACTCAATGTACAGTTTAAATATGTATCCATTGATATCAAAGCCAACAAGAATTACAACTCATAGTGCTACAATAATTGATAATATTTTCACAAATATAACAAATGGGGATGTGATTGGTGGTATCTTAACGACCGACTTAAGTGATCATTTACCAGTTTTCACAATCTTTAAAAATGATCAAAATATCACAAAAGCAGACACAACGAAGAAAAAAATCATAAACACATCAAAAAAAGTTTTGGAAAAATTGAAAGAGGATCTGGATAAACAAGACTGGAATGATGTGTATGTTGATGATGCGAACAGGGCATATGATGAGTTTATGAATATCTTGGAAACCCTGTATGAAAAGAATTGTGTGCAAACAAATTACACAAAGAGAAATACGAATGATCAACCATGGATGACAAAAGGGTTAAGAAATGCATGTAAAAAAAAGAATTATTTGTATTCATGTTTCTTGAAATTGCGAAGTCAGAGCGCAGAAGAAAAATATAAAAAGTATAAAAATAAATTAGTAGGGATTATAAGGAAACATAAGAAAGAATATTATAGTAAATTATTAGATAAAACTAATGGTGATATGAAAGCAACATGGCGAGTAATGAATGGTGTACTGAAGAATCATAAAGCAAAAACTGGTATTTCAAAATATTTTGTAAAAGACAACGATGAAGTTCATGATGAAAATGAAATTGTAAATGGATTTAATCAATATTTCGTGAATGTTGGATCAAGCCTTGCAGCTAAGATACCAAAAGTAGATAAAAATATGATCCACTCAATTACAGGTTGTGCAAATAGTATTTTCCTAAATGGAACTAACAAAGAGGAAATAATGAATGTAGTAAAACATCTTACAGACAAGAGATCGAAAGACTGGGTGGACATGGATATGATGTTTGTAAAGGACATAATGAGCCATATTATTGAGCCGTTCACATACATATGTAACTTATCATTTTCAACAGGAATTTTTCCAGATAATATGAAAGTAGCTAAGGTCGTTCCTCTTTTTAAAAATGGTGATAAATGTGTATTCAACAATTATAGACCTATATCCTTGTTACCACAGTTTTCAAAAATTCTTGAAAAACTATTTGTAAACAGACTAGACCAATTTATAGATAAACAAAATATTCTAAGCAGCAGTCAGTATGGGTTTAGATCAAAAAACTCTACATCAATGGCTCTCATGGAATTAATGGAACAAATAACTACTGCTGTCGATCAAAAACAACACTGTATCAGTATCTTTGTTGATTTAAAAAAAGCATTCGATACTATTGATCACACCATTCTCCTTGAAAAACTGAACAAATATGGTATTAGAGGACCAGCATTACAGTGGGTATCTAGCTACTTAAAAAATAGGAAACAATTTGTACAAATAAATGATGTAAGATCTGACCTCTGTAATATCACATGTGGAGTTCCCCAAGGCTCTGTACTTGGACCAAAGCTTTTTATTTTATATGTGAATGACTTGGTAAATGTGTCAGGACTCCTTAAATGTGTACTTTTCGCTGATGATACCACTTTTTTCTGTTCAGGTGAAGATATAGAACAAATGTTAGAATTGATAAAGACAGAATTTGTCAAGATACAAACTTGGTTTAAAATAAATAAATTATCATTAAATCTAGAGAAAACTAATTACATGATATTCGGTAATAGAAAGAAAACTGTCGATGTTCCACTCAAAATTGAGGATGTTGAGATTTGTAGAGTGAATGAGGTGAAGTTTTTGGGTGTTATCATTGATGACAAACTGACATGGAAACAACACATAAATTCTGTAAGAATAAAAATAGCTAAATCGATAGCAGTACTGTACAAAGTCAGAGACCTATTGAATGATAAAGCTCTGTATTTGTTGTATAACACAATCATTGTTCCACACTTAATCTATTGTATTGATGTTTGGGGGAATGCGTGTAAAACAATCACAAAGCCTATTTTTGTATTACAGAAAAGAGCTGTAAGAATTATCACTAGAAAGCATTACCGTCATCCATCAAGTACATTATTTTATCAACTAAAATTACTGAAGTTCCATGATTTGGTAGACTATAATATTTTATCAGTTATGTATAGAGCTCAAAATAATGCATTACCTTTAAATATCCAAATGCACTTTGTTAAAAGACAAAGTTGTTATAATCTTAAGGGAACAGAGTTGTTTGTAAAACCACAATTCAGAACCAGTTTGAAGGGACGTTCTACCTCAATTCAGGGAATTAGATTATGGAATGGCTTGGAGAATGTAGTTAAAAATGCCAAGTCAATGTTTACATTTAAAAAAATGATCAAAACAAATATGTTAAAAAAATATATGTGAAATAACGTAATGTGTATTGTATTAGTTAGAAAATTAGAAAGTGTTAGTCATTTTGTACTGTATTAGTATTAGTTAGAAAACTAAAAAGAATTAGTCATTTTGAACTGTTGGTTGAAGAATATTATTGTTTAACCTGATTGTTGGAAAAAGTTGGTTGAAGATTATTATTGTTTACATGGTTTGACTACTGTTGTTTAATCTGATTGCTGGAGATAAGGGGCAGATATAATAAGATTTATTCTTCTTTCTGCCACCTTTCATTTTTTTACATTTTGTACACTATCATTATGAGATTGCCTTGTATTGTTTCTTTTGTAAAAAAAATGAACAAATTTAATAAACATAAACAAACATAAACATAAACTTCAAATTTTTTTTAAATGTCTTAAATGTGAATGATTTTGCAGATATTGACCTAAAATATGGTGTGGAGAATCATCAACACACACTCCAAGCACCAACACTGTGTGACACCTGGGAGTACTGGCACTTCAGCTCAGCCAAAATAGCAACAACGCATTCTTGTAAGAAGCACTAGGTAGTTAATAGTTTTTTGAGCTGGTCCTGGGATAGCGCGACCGCCCAGGGTGTACCCCACTTCCAGACCAGATTAGCTCCACAACCCTGAACAGATTATTTAAGTAGGTAAGGAAATGGCAGATTTAAGGTTTTTCAGTGGTTTTTAAACATGTTACAGTTTCTTGCCACCAAATTAAGTTGACAGCTTGTTTTTGTTTTTCACGGGGGTTGCCGGTGCCCATATCCAGCAATCACTGTCCGAGGAGTGGGGGACAAGGACAGTTCTCCAGTCCATCACAGAGACACAGAAGCAAATGAGACAAACAAACATTCACTCTCTCACTCACACATAGGGACAATTTAGAGTTAATCAGTCTAACATTATTTTTGGTCTGTGGGAGGAAACCGGAGTACCCGGAGAAAACCCACGCATGCACGGAGAGAACATGCAAACTCCACCCAGAATGACCCCCAGACTGGGATTTGAACCGGCAACCTTCTTGCTGAGAGGCAGCAGCTCTACCAGTTGTGCCACCGTGCTGCCCTGAAAAAAAGGTTGACACCTGGATTTAACTAATGGGCACGAGCCTCCTGTTGGATCATTACTGCATGGATGATTATCCTTCAGCTTCAACGAGTTATTCAACACCAACTGGTTCAATGAGTTGTTTCTCATTTCTTCAACAACCACGTTGAAAGACACATGGCGCGGTCGTGGGAAAGATGTCAGTTTGTTTGAGAAGGGTCAAATCATTGTCATGCATCAAGCAGAGAAAACATCTCAGGAGATGCAGAAACTGATAAAACTGGGGTAAGAACTGTCCAACACATTTTTAAACACTAGAAGGATAGTGGGGACCCATCGTCTTCGAGGATACAATGTGGCCTGAAAAAAATCCTGAATGAGCGTGATCGGCGATCACTTAAACATTTGTTGAAATCAAATCAAAGAAAAACAACAGTAGCACTCAGGGCTGTGTTTAATAGTGAAAGTAAGAGCATTTCCACACGTGCAATGTGAAGGGAACTCAAGGGACTGGGACTGAACAGTTGTGTAGCCATTTTTTTTCTCTCTCTTTTTATTGATGGCCTCCCTTCTCACCTTATACAGCCATCCTCTCACACCGATATGAATTTTTTTAATAGAGAGAAAGGAAAGATAGAAAGTAAGACAACAAAACACAACAATTATCCACAAAAAGAGCACAAGGCAAACACACCCAACCTCCGTCTGAATCCTGCAAAGTACATGACAGAACACAGCAACAAAACACACATGCGTAAAGACTAATAATATTCATGACCTTGCAGTACATTTCCATAAATAAACATACCCATACCTACAAATATATATACAGTATACATATACATTCATATTCAGTCATATACCCATCTATCATCACCCATGTTGGTGCGTGGCTTGTATAAAACTTCTCGTTCTCACAGCTTTCATTCATTCAGAATTGAAAAAGACTTCTGGACAGAAGTCGAAACGTTTTCTGCAACAAATAAAGTCCAGTTGATCCTGTATTGAACGCCTTTTTTAATTTTATCATGTCCTGGACGACTGAGAATCTTCACCAGCATATACACTACATATCGCATAGTCAGAGTCAGAGAGTCTTTATTGTCATTTGCACCGCATGTGGTACATGTGATGAAAACGAGATTATGTACACGGGGTCCCAGTTACATCCAACAACAAATGCAAGAGAAAAACAGTAATAACATCTAGAATTAACTAAGAGAAACATCAACTAGTAATACACTAAGCCCTAATGTAGTAGAAAAACATCATTATAAACAGCAGCACGAACATGAGTCTGTATGAGCAGATGGTCACAGATGAACACAGCAACAAGAAAACAGATCAGCATCAGCATGATGTGATATGATGTGATATGATATCTACATATACATCCCTGCATCCATTTGTGTGTGGTTGTGAGCATGCATAAGTGAATAAGGTTCCTCCAATAGAACATTCAGTAGCGACCGTGAAGCATCAGAGATCCGCCCTCCCAAGGCCCGAGGCAGACGAAGGGGCGATCATAGCCCAAGACCCCAAGAAGGACCCCGAGCCCAGAGTCCCCAGGGCCACCCACAGAGTCCCCACAGCCACAGCTGTGTAGCCTTAAGAAAACCACTAATCAGTGAGGCTAACTGAGAAAAAAAAAAGGCTTAAATTTGGTAGGGAGCGTAAAGATTGGACTCTGGAGCAACCCTGTTCCAGAGTGATGGGTGCATCAGGGTAAGAAGAGAGGCAGGTGAAGTGATGCACCCATCATGCCTAGTGTCTGGTCATCACTGCAAGATCTTGGTGAAATTTTAATGCAACACGTGATGAAATAGATCTTGTGACATTGCAGAAGCTTCTCAAAACAATGGCACAGTGAATGCATGATGTCATCAAAGCTAAAGGCGGTTCAACAAAATATTTGTGACCTTTTTTTTTGGTGGTAACATTTTTTGGGCCAGGAAGTGTATATCTCTTTTATTTATTTATTTATTTTTGTAGAAAATGCTACTTGATTTGTAAAAATTTGTGTGGTTAGTGAATCAGGAAATTAATCCACCTCACTAGTATTTTTGCTCAGGACCTTCCACTGGTTGTAAACAATTTAATTCAGTTTATTTTATATATGTATATATTTTATATAGCACCAAGTCACAACAGAAGTCATCTCAGGACACTGAACAGAAACATTCATATACATAAAAATTTAATTAATTAGTAACATTACTTCGGGCACAGCCCGAAGAGGAGACGTGGGTCCCCCTTCCCATGGGCTCACCACCTGTGGGAGGGGCCAAAGGGGTCGGGTGCAATGTGAGATGGGTGGTGGCCGAGGGCGGGGACCCTGGCGGTCTGATCCTCGGCTACAGAAGCTGGCCATTGGGACATGGAATGTCACCTCTCTGGTGGGGAAGGAGCCTGAGCTAGTGTGTGAGGTTGAGAGTTTCCGACTAGAAATAGTCGGACTCACCTCAACGCATGGCTCTGGCTCTGGAACCAGTTTCCTTGAGAGGGGTTGGACACTCTTCCACTCTGGAGTTGCCCCTGGTGAGAGGCGCCGAGCAGGAGTGGGCATACTGGTTGCCCCCCATCTTGGTGCCTGTACGTTGGGGTTCACCCCGGTGAACGAGAGGGTAGCCTCCCTTCGCCTACGTGTGGGGGGACGGGCTCTGACTGTTGTTTGTGCCTATGCACCAAACGGCAGCTCAGACTACCCACCCTTTTTGGAGTCCTTGGAGGGGGTATTGGAGAGTGCGCCTCCTGGGGACTCCCTTGTTCTACTGGGGGACTTCAACGCTCACGTGGGCAATGACAGTGAGACCTGGAGGGGTGTGGTTGGGAGGAACGGCCCCCCTGATCTGAACCAGAGTGGTGTTCTGTTATTGGACTTCTGTGCTCGTCATGGATTGTCCATAACGAACACCATGTTTAAGCATAAGGGTGTCCATATGTGCTCTTGGCACCAGGACACCCTAGGTCGCAGTTCGATGATCGACTTTGTTGTCGTCTCATCTGATCTGCGGCCGCATGTCTTGGACACTCGGGTGAGGAGAGGGGCGGAGCTGTCAACTGACCACTACCTGGTGGTGAGTTGGCTCCGATGGTGGGGGAGGATGCCGGTCAGACCTGGCAGACCCAAACGTATTGTGAGGGTCTGCTGGGAACGTCTGGCAGAGTCTCCCGTAAGACGGAGCTTTAACTCCCACCTCCGGGAGAGCTTTGAACACGTTCCGAGGGAGGCGGGGGACATGGAGTCCGAGTGGGCCGTGTTCCGCGCCTCTATTGTCGAGGCAGCTTATCGGAGCTGTGGCCGCAAGGTTGTTGGTGCCTGTCGTGGTGGCAACCCTCGAACCCGGTGGTGGACACCGGCAGTGAGGGATGCTGTCAGGCTGAAGAAGGAGTCCTATTGGGCCTTTTTGGCTTGTGGGACCCCGGAAGCAGCTGATAGGTACCGGCAGTCCAAGCGGCATGCGGCTCGGGTGGTTGCTGAGGCAAAAACTCGGGCGTGGGAGGAGTTCGGAGAGGCCATGGAGAATGACTTCCGTACGGCTTCGAGGCGATTCTGGTCCACCATCCGGCGTCTCAGGGGGGGAAAGAGGTACGCGACCAACACCATTTATGGTGGGGGTGGCGTGCTGCTGACCTCAACTCGGGATGTTGTGAGTCGGTGGGCGGAATACTTCGAAGACCTCCTCAATCCTACTGGCACGTCTTCCACTGAGGAAGCGGAGCCTGGGGACTTTGGGTCGGGTTCTCCGATCTCTGGTGCTGAGGTCGCCGAGGTGGTTAAAAAGCTCTGCGGTGGCAAGGCTCCGGGGGTGGATGAGATTCGCCCGGAGTTCCTTAGGGCTCTGGATGTTGTAGGGTTGTGTTGGCTTACGCGACTCTGCAATATCGCGTGGACATCGGGGGCAGTTCCCTTGGATTGGCAGACTGGGGTGGTGGTTCCCCTATTCAAAAAGGGGGACCGTAGGGTGTGTTCCAACTATAGGGGGATCACACTCTTAAGCCTCCCTGGTAAGGTCTATTCAGGGGTTCTGGAGAGGAGGGTCCGTCGGATAGTCGAACCTCGGATTCAGGAGGAGCAGTGTGGTTTTCGTCCTGGTCGTGGAACACTGGACCAGCTCTACACCCTCAACAGGGTCCTGGAGGGTGCGTGGGAGTTTGCCCAACCAGTTTACATGTGCTTTGTGGACTTGGAGAAGGCATTCGACCGCGTCCCTCGGGGGGTTCTGTGGGGGGTACTCCGGGAGTATGGGGTACCAGGCCCATTGATATGGGCTGTTAGGTCCCTGTACGACCGGTGTCAGAGCTTGGTCCGCATTGCCGGCAGTAAGTCAGGCTCGTTTCCAGTGAGAGTTGGACTCCGCCAAGGTTGCCCTTTGTCACCGATTCTGTTCATAACTTTTATGGACAGAATTTCTAGGCGCAGCCAAGGTGTTGAGAGGATCCGTTTTGGTGACCTTAGAATCGCTTCTCTGTTTTTTGCAGATGATGTGGTCCTACTGGCTTCATCAGTTCGTGATTTACAACTTTCACTGGAGCGGTTTGCAGCCGAGTGTGATGCGGCCGGGATGAGGATCAGTTCCTCCAAATCCGAGGCCATGGTCTTGAGCCGGAAAAGGGTAGCATGCCCTCTCCGGGTCGGGGAGGAGGTCCTGCCCCAAGTGGAGGAGTTTAAGTATCTCGGGATCTTGTTCACGAATGAGGGAAAACTGGAGCGTGAGATCGATAGGCGGATAGGTGCAGCGTCCGCAGTGAAGCGGGCGCTGTACCGGTCTGTCGTGGTGAAGAGAGAGCTGAGTCAAAAGGCAAAGCTCTCAATTTACCGATCGATCTACGTTCCCACCCTCATCTATGGTCATGAGCTTTGGGTTATGACCGAAAGAACAAGATCTCGGATACAAGCGGCTGAAATGAGTTTTCTCCGCAGGGTGTCTGGACTCTCCCTTAGAGATAGGGTGAGAAGCTCAGTCATCCGGGAGGGACTCGGAGTAGAGCCGCTGCTTCTCCACATCGAGAGGAGCCAGTTGAGGTGGCTCGGGCATCTGGTTAGGATGCCTCCTGGACGCCTCCCTGGTGAGGTGTTCCGGGCATGTCCCACCGGGAGGAGACCCAGAGGAAGACCCAGGACGCGCTGGAGGGACTATGTTTCTCGGCTGGCCTGGGAACGCCTTGGGATTCCCCCGGAGGAGCTGCTCCAAGTGGCTGGGGAGAGGGAAGTCTGGGCCTCCCTACTTAGGCTGCTGCCCCCGCGACCCGACCCCGGATAAGCGGAAGAAGATGGATGGATAGTAACATTACTTATGTAAGGTAGGGTAGCATGGCTGTGCTTTCTAACAGCCTCGGCCAGTGGATCTGGATCCTCAGCTGAGCAGACGAGGCCAAACGAGAGCCAAAAAGAGTTCCCCCACTTTTCCACTTAACACATCCACAAAGTTCTGACCAATCATGCACTATTCGGGGAAACTTCTGCCATGGGTCATACACAGAACGGGTTCTTGGAGGCGGTGAGAGAACAAAAATACGTAATTTAAGTCACGCAACAGAGTCTGTGAGAACGAAGTTCGGCATTTCGAGTTTAAATCCACCATTGCTCTTCTCTCACATGAAAAATAAATTATATTTTTCCAACTGTCCTGAATCTAATAACCACAAACATTTCACTGAAAACAATATTTTTACATTGACTGTATATACAAACCAACAAGTCTGACAATACTCACGCCTCACTGGATGACGAAAGTGATAGTTTGCATTCAGCTAAGCCTTAAAGGAGCTATATGTAGTTTTTGAATACGCTGGCACTTAGAAACATTTTGAACAGAGACACGTTTCTGGTCCCTCCTCACTCAGAGCCATATATGACTCAGCTCCACCTCACTCGCGCTGCAGCCTGGAATGCTCCGCCTCCACTACGTCCCGTCTCAGGCGCTGCAAAGTTCTGTGATTATATGTTAATAAAACGTTCTAAAAAATAAAATAAAAACATGGAGCACTGGTCCAGCAACACAAAAACACCCTGAAATCAGCAGAGCTTCACGCAGCCACGTTGGACATGATTTAATTCGCTCGTGACTTCCTCATTTCTGTCAGTCGAGGTCTGGAGGAAGAAGCGATCACTTGACTTTTGGCAAAAAAACAAAAGAAAAGTCCAGAGCAGGGATGAAGAAGGGATATTTAATACATTTGTGTCACATACAAAACAGTTTTGCATCGCTTTGCAATTATTTCAACGAGAACCTGCGCGGCCGCTGCAGGGTTGACAGGCGGGGGCGTGGGTTGGGGGGGGGCGTGGGTTAGGGGGTGAGAAGTTAGAAGCTCTGTTTTTATTGGCTGGCTGTTTTTATTGGCTGGTTAACCGCGGGGCGCTCTGGTTTTTATAAATGCTTTTATTACCACCGGGAGACGCCAGAGGACTATAGTTTTTTTCAGATATTACCTGTCAAACATCAATATATCAGGAGATGGTGGCAGAGTGAAGAAATATGTTTAAAAAATAAGTTACATACAGCAGCTTTAAAGCTGCACTATGTAACTTTGTAGTGCAGTCTGTAACTTTTCTAACAATATATTTGTAACATATTTCTTCACTCTGTCACTATCTACTGACAGACTGGTGTCAGACAAAGTAATCTCTGAAAAAAACTATAGTCCCCTTGCTTCTCTATCAGCATTTATAAAAACACTAAAAACAGAGTGACCCGCCGTTAACCAGCCAATAAAAACAGAGTTTGTAACCAGCCAATAAAAACAGAGCTTGAATTTGAATTTCAGCAGAGCAAGGGGGGCAGAGCCATATATGGCTCTGAGGGGGAGGGATCAGAATGCTTTGCCTGTTGAAAATATTTCTAAGTTCTGTGCTCTACAGAAAGTTACACATAGCACCTTTAAGACTGACTAATGAAACTAAGTGATTCTCTTAGTTTGATTAATTACTGTATGGGAGTAGATTCTTGGCTTCCTTAATTCCATAGAGCAAAATGAATCCAAGAATTCTAGACACAGATTTGTTTTCATTTCACTGTTTATTGGCAACGTTCAAATGCATACAGTATTTCACTTTTGCCCAAGTCTTCTTTTAAAACTACAAGTGTGGTTTTAAAATAAACTTGAGGTTTGACATGCACGTGGACAAACAAACTGTTCTTTCTCACATGCCTCCAACCACTGCAGTCCTATCCTACAGTGGAAGGAACTGGTGGCTGTGCTAATTGCTGCAGACCTCCAAAGTAACAACAGCAACATGTCCTCACAACCACATGAAATCATCTTATCCCACCATCAGCTTGTAGAAAAACAACTTCATCCTTCAAGCAATATCACAAACCTCATCCGATTCACCAAAAATGAAAAATGACTCATTCTGAAGTATGACCTAATTCTTACTGAACACCAACACTGGAACCAAAAGGAGAGGTCAAGACTAAGTCTCATGACTTTTGTTTTTATCCGGTCGGTGTTATTGGATAAGGATAACTCAAACTTGTTGCTTGTTGCTAAGTTGCTTACTTGGTGGGTTAACTTCAGTGTGCTTTGGACTACTCTGACTGAGGAAGCCCTCTGGAGTGAGGGTGAAACGTTTCTGCTAAAAAGAAACTGTCCAGATGAACTGATTGAGAATGAGCGGATAACTCAAACTGTTCCAAATGTGCTGTCAGTCTCAATGATTTGATGTTCAGATTGGCTCAAGTTGCCAATAAGAGTAAAAACTCGCCCTATTTGGACATAGAAGGAGAAAAGCTTTCTGGTTTCCATTTAGAACCTGCATTGAGTCATACAACCCCCCCCCCCCCCAATTTAAAAACATTCAGTTATGAAAAAAAAGGTAACATTTTAGGTACATACAATTTGATTAACTACTAGGAAACGCCTCAGGCACAAATAAGGAACAACTCAGGAGTTACTTACTGGGGAACGCACAGCCAAACATTGTCAGGGGACTACTGGTTAGTTACCTGGGAAATGAAGAGGAACTAATCAGGAACTACTGGTTCCCTTATCAGTCAGGTCTCTCGGTGCAACACTATTGCTATGGGAAATTGCGCCCCCACGCGATTACCTGAAGGAATACATTCACGCCTTTACGGCAGGGGGCGTCAGCGTCACCCCAGAGACCCCGCCCTCTGGGTACTTAAGACGCGGACGCCCATCCTACTTTCTCTTTTTGCCCTTCACCTCGCTAAAACCTGAACTTCGTGGGACTTCTCTGTTGTCACATCGCTCGACCAGAGGTGAGCTTGCTCCCTACGCTGAGCGTACAGAGAAATTTCCTGCGTATTGCTGGGCTGGCGAAAACTAGTCCAGCGTTTTTCTTTTAACCTCGAAGCTTCTCTCTTCGCAGCTGCTTCGCTCGACGGCGCCAACTGCGCCACACCGCTACCCTGCTAACGAGTAGCAGGCTAGCCAGCGAAAGCGACGCGACGAGGGAGACGTCTCCGGACAACGTTAGCACTGCTAACGAGCTCTACTCTTCTCAGCCATGGCTCCTGAGAAGGTAAAGCGAAAACCCAAAATTCTAAGAAGACCAGCAGGCCAGCGAGCCCCAGCTCCCGTGCCTTTTCTTTTCTGCTATCCCGCCGCTTGGTTAGCGGACGCTAACCGCACAACGCGCTACCTGCTAAGCTAACAAGGCTAACAGGCTAGCAGCTCAGCAAGAGGACTTCTTCGGACGAAGAACTCCAGCAGGCCAGCTAGCTCTGGCTCCCGAACCTGCTTCAGCGGATCTGGCTACCCCCTTTCAGCAGCGGACACCCACGAGGCCTGTCCGGTTGGCTTAGGGATGCCACACGCGAAGACACTCAACGCTTTTCTCGCGGATGACCCCGGAGAAAGGCGAGTGGAAATCGAGTAACCCAGCTGTTAACTGGCTAGCTCCCACGGTTAGCCCGGCTAACCGGGAGCACCCATGACAACACGGGGCGGACGATCAGCGTTGCTAACACGATTAGCGCGGCTACGAGCAGACAACGAAGGACTCCATTGTGAGGTATGTGAAAATGCTTGGTCTAGCTGCTAGCTAACCTTCTCATGTTTTACCTGTTTCGCTATCCTGTGTAGCCGAATCGACGATAGAGTTCATTGCATAACTAAGTTTATTTACCGATGCTGCGTTGCTCGATGGCCCGTTTAGCACCGCTAGTGGGCTCACGCGTACCTCCACGTTTAGCCCCTGCTAACAAGGAGGCTCTCTGACCAGCACAGTCCAGGAGGAGGAATTTCAGCTCACCTGTTCAGCTACGCTAACTGGTAGTTTTCCTATGCCCACGACGAGAACATCATGACGCTGAGAGCTTATCAACCTATGAGGCTATGGATGACTCTTGGACGTTAACCATGTCAGGGCCCGAGGGACCCTGGTGGGGTGGACAAGGACGAGCGGCCTCGATGCTGCAGGCCCACCAGGCAGAAAAGCTGCAGGAGCTGGAGGGGGCCACCAACAAAAGGAAAAGAAAAGCCACATCTCTGTGCAGAAGTCACGGGTCACCCCAGTACTTCTCCTACGGTGCAGAGAGAAAGCAGGTGCCTGCATGACCCTGAGATGCCCCTGCACCATTACAGGCGCTTTCACTCACAGAGGGAGAGAAAATGCTGAACTTTTACCACCAGTATCTGTGTTAGAGGAGCACAGGCTAGCTGGTTCAGAACGTTTAAACACACAAGAACACTCAGACGCTTGTGTAATAATGAGAAATTGCCGCCCACACACGACAATTGAGTCTCAGACTACTGAGTACTTCCTGGTCCCAAAATGGGAACAGGGCTTGAGGCCCATCTTGGACCTCCGGGATCTGAACAGAAGAAGAAAGATGTGCAAACCCAGGATGTTGACACTCAGACGAGCCATCTGCTCGGTTCAAATGGAGATTACTTCTGCACGGTGGATCGGAAAGATGTTTTCCTCCACGTGAACATCCTGCCCTGCCACAGAAAATATCTCCGCTCTGCCTTTAGGGGCTCCGCATCCAAGTTTTTTGGCAGTACCTTTTTGACCTACAAACCACATCCTGGGCATTCACAAAATGCCTGGACGCGGCCCTGACCCCGCTGAGGGATTAAAGGGTCAGAGTTTTGAATTATTTAGACGATCTGTCCATTCCTGGACATAGCAGACATCCCAGGTTACCGTACTTCTGGGAGTACAGCTCAACTCCACACTGTACAGGGCAAGGCTCTCAGAGGCATGGGTTTCAGCCCTCCACCTCTGCCTAGCACGTTCCACCTAGGCCAGAGAGTGCCTCTCAAGCTGTGCCAGAGTCTCTCGGACCTGTTGGCAGCAGCTATTGTCTGTGTGCCCCGGACCCTACTAAGAATACACCCTTTGCAGATATGGATCAACAAACAAATGTATCCTGCAGAAAAGCAATCTGAAACCATCCCAGACTATCGTGTTTTTGGGAGTACGGATCGACGCCATGTTGTACAGGGCACGACTTTCAGAGGAGCGTATTTCTTCGATACGCCTCTGTCTGGCACGTTTTCAACTGGGTCAGAGAGGGTCCCTCAAGCTCTGCCAGGGCAATTTTGGGCCTGCTGGCAGCAGCCATTCCCTGCGTGCCACAGGCACTATTAAAAATGCGTGCTCTGCAAATATGGCTAAACAAACAAACACGTCCTGCCCCCCCTCAGGCGTGCAGGGAGGATTCTGATCAGTTCAGAGTGTCTGACCGCCTCAAAGGGAGGATGGGAAGCAGTCTGCAGAAACCAGAACGCTTAAGGCCTCTGGAAACAACGGGAAGCAAGATACACATCAACTTCCTGGAATTGAAGGTTGTTTACCCGTCAATGAAACACCTTTTCAAAGAAAAAGGGGGCTGACTGTAGGACAGCATGCCTTGGTAAAGTCAGACAACAGGACAACAGTATCCTACATCAGCAGGGAGAGAGGGACAAGGTCCCGAACCTTCCTTGGTCTGACATACAAGCTGCTCACGTGGTGTGGCCCCAGAATACTGTCCCTGAGGGCAACATATGTCCGGGCGAGACAAACCACGGGGCAGACGCCCTCTCAAGAGGACTGCTGTTAGCCTCAGAATGGAGGCTGAATCCACGGGTCGTGGACCAGATCTGGTCACGAAACGGGCGGGCATCCGTCGATCTGTTCGAATGCAAAACCAGCACGCACTGTGCTCTGTGCTTCTCTCTGAAGGAAACAGACGTGCCGCTGGGAGCAGATGCCCTGGCCCACAGCTGGCCAGCAGGGGCGCTATATTACGCGTTTCCCCCCGTCCCTCTGATTCAGGTGACATTGGAACGTGTACGCAAGGGAGCTCTTTCCCTGATATCAATAGCCCCCAGATGGCCACAGAAACCGTGGTTCTCAGAGATAATCTCACTGTTGTCAGGAACACCGTGGCAGCTGCCCCCCCACAGGGACCTGTTGACTCAGGCACACGGGCAGCTCTTTCACCCACGTCCAGAACTGTGGCAGCTCTCAGCCTTGGCCGCTGAGAGGAACAGGCTGATGGCCTCTGGCCTTCCCAGCAACGTCATAAACACGATACAAGGAGCCAGAGCACAGTCAACTCAGACTCTCTACGCTCGTAAATGGCGTGTTTTTGAGGCTTGGTGTCTGGAGAGGAATATTATTTTATATTCCTGTGACTTGGTCCAACTCCTCACCTTTTTACAGGACCTGCTGGAGAAAGGCCGCTCATTTTCCACCATTAAGGTGTTTTTGTCAGCCATCTCGGCATGCCACGAAGGCTGGAGGGGTAAAACACCCGGTGCTCACCCTCTCATGATACGTTTCATGAAGGGCGTACTGAGGAAAAGACCCCCAGCAGGACTTTGGCCCCTGATTGGGACCTACAGTTAGTCCTGGATGCTCTTTGTGAGCCTCCATTTGAGCCTATTAGCAGCATTAAGATAGATTTGTTATCTTATAAAACTGCCTTGCTCTTAGCTCTTTGCTCAGCTAAACATGTGGGTGACCTCCACGTTTTCTCTGTACACCCAATGTGTACTAGGTTTGCCCCTGACGAGTCATAGGTCACCCTGCGTCCAAACCCCGCATACGTGCCAAAGGTTCCAACTCTAAATCCCAGAAGTCTGGATTTTGGTCTCTCAACATTTCCTCCCTACCTTGTCCTCTTTGAGGGACAGAGGAGGTGGAATGCACTCTGCCCTGGCAGGGCCCTAAGTGCTTACATTGAAGGTACTGTCAGTTGGAGAAAATCAAACCAGCTGTTCATATGTTTTGCCAATCCAGCTGCTGGAAGAGCCCTTTCAAAGCAGTGCCTCTCACACTGGGTGACCGAGGCCTTAGAGAGGGCATACAGCAACAAAGGTCAACAGGTGCCCTCTGGGGTACACGCCCATTCCACTCGAGGCCTAGCGGCCTCGTGGTCCCTTTTTTAAGGGCGTACCAGTTACAAACATCTGTGCTGCTGCAAACTGGAGTTCAACGAACACGTTTGCAAAGCATTATAGTTTGGATGTCACTGCATGTGACGTCACTCAGGCTGTACTTTCTAACTCAGAGAGAACAGCCAAAACGCCTGATGTATAAGGCTGAAGTTCTCACAAGCATGCATTTTACTGAGCATTTCAAGGGCGTGAATGAATTACGTTCCCATAGCAATAGTGTTGCACCGAGAGACCTGACTGATAAGGGAACTGAAAGTTATGCAACATAACTCATGTTCCCTGAAGGAAGGGAACGAGATCCAACACAGTTGGCCCTTTTCAATGCTGAAGCTCGGTGAAGTGCACTTGGAGAAAGTAGGATGAGCGTCCGCGTCTTAAGTACCTAGAGGGCGGGGTCTCTGGGGTGACGCTGACGCCCCCTGCTGTAAAGGCGTGAATGTATTCCTTCAGGTAATCACGCGGGGGCGCAATTTCCCATAGCAATAGTGTTGCACCTCGTTCCCTTCCTTCAGGGAACATGAGTTATGGTGCATAACTTTCAGTTAGTTACCATGGAAAACAAAGAGGAATGAATCAGGAGCTAATACTGTAGGTAGTTGACCAGTACTTGGAACCCACTTGGAGGTTTTCTTTTCTGTTTCTGTGGTAACAAACCAATAGTCCCCTAATAAGGTTTGGCTGTGTTCCCAAGTAAGCACTGGTTAACTACCCATGAGCTCCTAATTCGTTCCTCTTTGCTTTCCTTGGTAACTATCCATTAGTTCTTTTTTTATTTATTAATTTTTTAATTAAATTTATTCATTTCAAATTTAAAAAAACAAGAACATTATTTACAAAACCACATTATAAAACAAAACAATACATGAAATGAAAGGAGGCAGAAGAAGAAAAAAAATCTTATTTCTGCCCCTTCTTCAAACAAAATTAATTCAAACAATCAACTCAAATAGCAATCGCATATATAAAAAAATACAAGATATTAAATGATTTCTCACACAAAACCATATATAGTAATTTGCATATAAACCAATTTATGAATATTTGTTCAGAAATGTTGTTTTAATAATTTTCTTAAATATAGATATTGACTTTGCAATTTTAATATCAAGTTCCAAACAATTCCACAGTCCTATTCCCTGTACTAAAGTTGACCTACTCTTTAAACTAGTTCTGTATTGTGGCGTAACAAATATATCTGTTCCCTTGAGATTATAATTACTAGTCCTTTTTACAAAAAGCCTTTGGATGTTTGAGGGTAATGAGAAATTCTGAGCTTTGAACAATAATAAAAGAATATTATAGTCAACCAAATCATAAAACTTTAGCAATTTCAATTTGCAAAACAAAACATTTGATGGACGGCAGTAATGTGTTCTTGTAATAATTCTTATGGCTCTCTTCTGTATAATAAAAATAGGCTTAGTTACAGTTTTGCATGCTGTACCCCAAATATCTATACAGTAAATTAAGTGCGGGAGTATAATTGTATTACAAAACAAATACAGTGCTTTAGCATTTAGTAAATCTCTAACTCTATACTGTACAGCACTTACCGGTAATTCGTTCCTCTTTTCTTTCCATGGTAACTATCCATTAGTTCTTGATTAGTTCCTTTTCATTTACAAGGTAACTAACCAGTAGTCCCCTAATAAGGCTTGGTTGTGTGTTCCCCAGTGAGTACTGGTTAACTACCAATTAGCTCCTGATTCGTTGCTGAGGTGTTCCCCAGTAGTTAATCAAATTTTGTGATCTTATTGTAAAGTGTTACCAAAAATAGGTGACTGCATGTTCAATACAGTTGAAAAAAAATGCTCATCTATTCTAACGTGTACTTTGCTGGTTGAAAACTGTTATTTATCAGGAATTAGTTCCTCGTTCAAAGTTCTGCATTATTCATGTGAAAAGTTTAAGGTTCTCATTGTGACGTCTCAAATACTTGTAAAAATAAAACATGCATCATAAACAAGCATACTGTAGATGGTTATTGTGTTCTTAAGTTAAACATTTGTAATCTAAAATTGTCAATGGTTGCCATCTATGGTGTCCATTTGTTCATCTACGGAAACAGAAAGGACTGATAAAAGGTCAACTGCGACAACCATGGAAGAGTCATCTAAAAGGTAGAACAACAATTCTGAAATGTTGGTGTTTAGGCTCAGATTTGTTGAGTTCAATATGCAGACTTTGTAGGTTGAAACAACAAACTTGCCGGTCTAGAAGTTTCACATTTTGTATACTGAGCTCTGTCTTTATTGTTTTATCCTTAATATTTATTCCTGACACATCTTTTACTCTCTCTCAGTTTTCCATTTGGTGCCAGATTCACTCATATTTCCTCCTAAAAGTCTCAGATTCTATGCTTGTCTGAGTCTGCCATATGTGTTTACAGATTACAGTCTGCCAAAGTAGGTCAAAGACTCAGTGAAAACTGGGATCCATCCGTGAAGAGAACACCTCTCCAGCATGCTATACACCATTTAATGTGAGCGTCTGCTCACTCAAGTCGGTTATGACGACACACTGCAGTCAGCTGGAGACTCCGATGAGGACGACGAGTCTCAGATAATCTTGGAGGTGAAGATGCTGGATGTGGAGGTCCTGGGCTGGTGTGGATACACGTGGCCTGCTGTTCTGAGGCCGGTTGGGTGTTCTGCCAAATTCTCAGAAACACCTTCAGAGATGTAGCCTGGTTAAAACCAGACCCTTGTCCTTCACTTCGCTTTGTACTAGGGTCTGGGATTTCTCCCATAGACAACGATTTCTCCGGTAGATTTTTGACCGGACCAATCAGAGAACAGAAGGCGGAGTTTTGAACGACGTCGACTGACGTCGTCAGTTAAAATGGCTGCCGCCACGAAGGAATTTTCATGAAAACAAGGTAAAAAACTATTATTTCTTTGCTGAGAAAAAATATATTTCTTAGCTGACGTTATATCAGAAGTGTTCCTGAGCTTAACAGTTCCTAAATCAATTCACGAAATGGTCAAATCTGCTGGATTTAAATTGTTTCGGTTTGACATTTTCCAAACAGCCTCGGGTGCGCTACGAAAATAAATGATAAAAAATCGAATTTTATCTCAAATGTTTAATCTAGGCCAACAGTCAGTAAATTAGAGCCATATAATTACACACTGGTAGCAGAAAAAATATCCACCGAGTGGTTTCTGAGCTATTTATCTGAATAGCCTGGACCTCGCCAGGCTAAACTAACAAAACTCCGCCTTCTGTTCTCTGATTGGTCCGGTCAAAAATCTACCGGAGAAATCCTTGTCTATGGGAGAAGTCCCAGACCCTAGTACAAAGCGAAGTGAAGGACAAAGGTCTGGTTTTGGGCGGCCGTGGCGTAGTGGTAATGGCAGTCGTCCCCCAATCGGAAGGTTGGCGGTTCGAATCCCGGTTCCCCACACCATGTGTTGTTGTGTCCTTGGGCAAGACACTTAACCCCGAGTTGCTCCCGGTAGGACTGGAAAGCACCTTGCATGGTAGTCTGCCGCTACCGGTGTATGAATGTGTGTAGCACTTTGAGATTTTCACTAATGAAAAGCGCGTTATAAATTGAATTCATTATTATTATTATTATTTTAACCAGGCTATCAGAGATGGCTTACGGTAGAGAAATGAACCTTCAGTTCATGGGCAACAGCACTGGTGGACATTCCTGCAGTCAGCATGCCATCTACACGCTCCCTCAAAACCTGCAACATCTGTGGTGTTGTGCTGTGATGAAACTGAACATTTTAGAGTGGCCTTTTATTGTGGTCAGCCTAAGACACACCTGTGCTATAATCATGCTGTCCAATCAGCGTCTTGATATGCCACACCTGTGAGGTGGATGGATTATCTCGGCAAAGGCAAAGTGCTCACTAACACGTTTGCACAATTTTGCGAACAATATTTGAGAGAAAACGTCTTAGATCGTTGAGTTCAGCTCAAGAAAAAAGGGAGCAAAACAAAAATGTTGCGTTTATAGTTTAAACATTTGTGGGCCGAGATGGTGTAGAGGCAGGGCAGCCGGCTTAGGACCAGAAGGTCTCGGGTTCAATCCCCGGTCACGGCATACCTCGTTGTGTCCCTGGGCAAGACACTTAACCCCGAGTTGCTCCCGGTAGGACAGGCAGCGCCTTGCATGGCAGTCTACCGCTACCGGTGTATGAATGTGTGCATGAATGGGTGGATGGTTGGTACTGTGAAGCGCTTTGGGGCCCCTCAAAGGGGGCTGGAAAGCGCTATATAAGTAAGCTCCATTTACCATTTGTTCAGTGTATACCTCCATGTCCTCTCTAACAACATCCATGTATCTCCTCTGTCTTTTTCCTGGCAGCTGCATTTCTAACATCTTTCTACCAATATACCCACTGTCCCTCCTCTGGACATGTCCAAACCATCTCAGTCTGGTCTCTCTAACTTTATCTCCCAGTTGTTCAACATGTGCTGTACCTCTGATGATCTCATTCCGAATCCTAATTGTTACTCCTAAGGAGAACCTCAACATCTTCATTTCTGCCACTTCCAGTTCTGTCTCCTGTCTTTTTGTCCATGTCTCTGTCTCCAGACCATACAACATAGCTGGTCTCACAAACTGTTTCATTTCATAAAGTTCAGGCAGACATCTACCACTGTAATGTCCCCAGTGTCCACCTGTCTGTGTGGCAGCCCTTCACACAGAGGGTTGTGGTAACTCACTGGTCTATGGTTGTATCAGGAAGGACAAACAACAATTACCAGATCCTTGTGCAAGATCACTTGCTGCGGCAGCTCCTGAAGAACGGATCAGCCGAAAAGGAAATAATAATAGTGATAAGAATAATACAGGGAACCCCCGACCTACGAACGAGTTCGGGACCTAAGAACGGTTCGCAGCTCGATCTGTTCGCAGGTCAGACCTTCCGTACACTCGTCACTCGGGGATGTCCTGTATTTTTTTATTATTATTTTTTTGTGGTACCAAGTACTGTACAGTACGTACTTCGCCTATCCTAACACACCTAACACAGTGTAATTAATTAATACAGTACAGTAATAAAAATATAAATTAAATAAAAATATAATTTCTTACTTGGAGGTGGTCAAAGCCGCTGCTGCGTCCCGTGTTAGCTCCCTTGTTAGCTTCTGGAGCTAGCCAGGCCGGAGGTGTTCTCGCGGCGGCCTGGCACCATCGGCGATAAATCTGCAGCTGCCTGAGACATCCACAAAGTTCACAGAGACGTTTCCAGCTCGTAATTAATCCATATGAAGCCATCCTGGTCACCAGTCTTCCAAACCTGGCTGCCTGCAGCCGTAACTATGACCTAAGATGGCGTCCGGTGTTCTGCTTTAACTAGTAACCCTGTAAACTGGAGAGTTTCAAAGCAGCCGTGACTGACCTAAGATGGCCTCCGGTGTTCTGCCTTAATTTGTGACCGTGAAAACTTGAGACCTTCTTCCTGTTATGACCGGAAGTTGCACAATTATTGCGCAATCATGACAAAAATGATCAGAAATGATCATTTTTATCATAATTATTATTTATAAAGCCTTTAAAACAACCACAGCTGCAACAAAGTGCTGTACACATGAAATTAAGAACATTAAAACACACAAAAAAAAAAATAATAATAATTTTTTTCTTTTTTTTTAATACAGTAATGTCATATTTTTATTAAATATGATACGTTCGTAGGTCCGGGCCGCCGTAGGTCGATGGAGTCGTAGGTAGGGGGTTACCTGTAGATGTGCTGAAGGTTCAGTCTTCCTTTGGTGAGTTTTCAATGTTTTAGTGAATTTTGCATCTGTGGTCCCCTTTAATTTTTAATTTAGATAATTTTCGTGTGAATAAAGTTCTGTTTAAAGCTCAGTGAAGGACCAGCAGGTGGCAGCGTGCAGGATCCAGAGCCTTTGGTGCCACTTGGCAGGACCCCCTCCAACAGTGGCTTACCAGCAGAGACAGGATGAAAGTTTTGGCTTAGTGCTGATCGCTGGTAAAGATGCACAGCTGCCCTCCAAATGGTCTGTTCTGCACATGAAACCTGCAGCTACTTTGTTGAAGCACGAGGCTTCAAGTAAAAAAAATTAAAAAAAGTCGACCAAATTTCTTTCATCTGTTGATCAAAACCACGGTGGGCCTGCGATGCGAGACTTGGTTTAGTTTTAAGGGGTTTTGTGGCTAAAGGTGGACTTTCTGTAGTAACACACTCCACGTCTCTTTTGATTGGATTTAACTGGAGATGGATTAAACCAGTTCATAGTCCTCACTAAAATGAATTTCTAATTCAACAGGAGACACTGCAGATCTGTTACCATCGTGGAAAACATATTTGTGCAACAAAGCAGTTTTTATCTATTTCTTTAAATACGTTAAAGAGACAGAGGAACAGAACGATGACCATGTAGACGAATTAGACCAGGGGTCTGCAACCTTTATGATCAAAAGAGCCATTTCTGCCCCTTTGTTCACTAAATTAAACGTGTCTGGAGCCACAAAACCTGTGACAACTGGGATTCTGAACTGGTGGCCCACGGACCATTTTAACCTAAGACCCAAGCTCTTGCATGACGTGCATTATTGATTCCTATACGTCCACATATGTGGATGCCAGGTCAAAGGAGGCTAAGTTTGTTGGAGGACACCTTTCTGGCCAGTAAGGTAGTTGGGGAGGGAGTTTTCTGGCCATTGTAAACCTGAAAATATGATTTTTAACATTTATTTATATTTTTACATTTTAAGACAAAATTTAAAAAAACTAGATTCTTGTAAAGAAGGAAAAATATGTTCTTTCCCAGTTTAAAATAAAAAATATAACAATGAACTATGCAGGTACCGTATAGGTAAAAAAAAAAATATTGTGGAAAAATTAAGTATTGTACTTTGAATAATAATAATAATAATAATAATAAACTTTATTTGTATAGCACCTTCCTACAATGCCTTGCATTGACCAAGGTGCTTAACAGGATAAAAAGATGAATAAACTGGAACAATAAATCAATGAAAATAGAATAAGAAACAACAGCAATAAAAGAAGCAATGGAAATAAAAAATGCTACATACTAAAATAACACAAGTAATAAAAGTTACACGCTGAAAGCTTTTTTGAACAAGTGGAAATAAAAAGGCAATGGAAATTAAAAAAATGCTACATACTAAACTACCAAAAGTATATGAATAAAGTTAAAGTATGTTTTACTCCTGTTGGTTCTAGTATTCACATATTTGCAAAGGAAATGACAGAAAAACAGCTAAAACTAGCCATTTTTGTTGTTATAGGAACCAATAAAATTAATTTTAAAGTTAGTTTTGACCAAAGCTCGAAAGAGCCGCTGCAGAGGGACCAAAGAGCTGCATGTGGCTCCAGAGCCGCAGGTTGCAGACCCCTGAGTTAGACACACGGTGTTTGTATTGAGAAATAATCAAGCTGGACCTTTTCTCTCTCTTGCTGACATGAGATACCATCTGCAGGACGGAGACGGACTGTGTACGTGCACACAAACAGTCTCGCGGTTTATGTCCCATGTTCCCAGCACACTGGACTCTTTAAAAGAGAGGCTTGAAACTCAGACTATTACCTCAGGTCCTGTGCTCCACTGCCAGCCGAGCAAAGTAGTTAAATCAAATGACTGGAAAGTGCACTTTGAACTCCGCCCGGGGCTAAGGTCCCATTCAAGCAGAAATGTAAAAGTTCCTGTCCCCGACGGGGCCCCCTGTTCAGGGGTGTCCCCATAAAGAGACTTACAGCTGGTTACAGGGGCTCTGAAAGAAGCCCAACAAGCCCCGACCAGCATTATTTCCTAACGGCCTCTTTGTTTGGTGAAGTCTTTTTTTCTGGCGTGGTTCCTATTGCATCGCTTGATATCCCATTCTGAAAACAACCCACCCCCTATCAACAACCAGGATAGCATATGTTGCTCTGAGGCTTCTGGCCTTCGTGTTTGCTGTTACAAGTTAGTCAACGCTGTAAAATCTGAAAGCAGTGGGAGCCGAGCGCTGACTGTCGGCTGACATTTGCTGAAGAGGCTAAAACTGATAAATGAAACCAGCAGAACAATTGCAAGAAAGTGCTAAAGTTAGCAAAAGACAGTGGAAGCAAAACAATTGCTAAACGCTAAAATAAGCACAACTGATGCTAAACTAGCAAAAACAACATCAGCAACATAGCAGCTAGAAGTGACAAAACAGAAGCCAAATGTAGCACAACAGATAATGATATAATTAGCTAAACACGGGCTGATATGTAGTAAAACTGTAGCTAAAAGTAGTTGATGATTTGCTAAAGTTAAAATTGGCAAAACTAAAATAAGGCTAAAATGATTCCATTTAGCAGCAACATGCTATCTAAAAGCTAAAAGTGGCCAAATAACAGTAGCATAAGAATGTAAAAACAAGCACGCTAAAGCAGATTTTTAATTACTTTGTTTTAAAATGAATTAAAATCTTAAAGGTGGTGTGACATGATGTTGGAACTATGCATAAAGTGGCACAACATACTGTATATATTTTGTATCATTCAACTGTAGAGGACATGACAAGGTCCCCTATGATGCCCTTTGCTGACCCTCGCAGTAAACAGACATTTACTACAATTTATTCCATTAGTTGTAATCTGAGAACATATATAGTCACTCACAAAGAGACTATTGGCTTCTCTAATTGTATTCTAATGTAATCAAAAGAATAACATTTTGTCATTTTCATGATATTTGCTATTATGCTGTGTTATTCTTTAATGTGAAGCATTACTGTGTTACTTGACCATATAATAAATAATAAATGTCACATTTTTGTCATCTGTGTATGTTTCCCATACAAGACGAAATTCGTCTCTGCATTTAACCCAACCACCACCAGGTGGTGCAGTGGGCAGCCAGAGAAAAGCACCCGGGGAGCTGGGGAAATAGGTGTGCACTCATAGACACCCCAAGGTGTGTAGTGGCCGGGGTTCGAACCTGGGTCCTTCGGGTCCAAAGTCGGAAGCCCTGCCTCTACACCATCTTGGCCCGTCAGAGTTTAATTTTATGTCAAGTTGAGCTTTTCAGATTTGTTTTAGAAGTGTTAAGACGCTAATCCACGTATTTTACTATGGGTGACTAAATGTCTGTCTTTTTTCCAAACATTTCTTTCTGCTTCTGGCTTTAACCTTGAATCTTGATAACGTTAAAGGTTCAGTATGCAGTTTCTGTAGAACTGCAGCAGTTAGAAATATTTTCAACAGGCAAAGCATTCTGATCCCTCCCCCTCAGAGCCATATGTGGCTCTGCCCCCTTGTGGTCTGTTGAATTTCAAATTCAAGCTCTGTTTTTATTGGCTGATTCAAATTCAAGCTCTGTTTTTATTGGCTGGTTACAAACTCTGTTTTTATTGGCTGGAAAATGGCGGGTCACCTTTTCTTTTTAGAAATGCTTATTTACCACCTGGAGAAGCAAGGGGACAATATTTTTTTTTATTTTTTTTCAGAGATTACCTGGCTAACATCAGTCTGTCAGGAGGTAGTGACAGAGTGAAGAAATATGTTCATAAAAAAAGCTACATACTGCAGCTTTAAAGTGAACTCTTTGACGTGTCTCTATCTCCCTTCTCTTGGCCCACGGACCAATGAGGAAACTGTGTTTCCAATCTCAACACTTTAGAAAAAGCATTTTGTTTCTGGAACGCTGCAGAGTTGGAATGGACAGAGACCTGAAAGCTCTCTGTCTTGATAGCTGTCGGACGTTTGGTCAAGAGCCAAAGACCTTCGTTCTTCAGTAAGGACTAATAACATGCTGGTTATTAGTCCACTTCGAACCGAGCGTAAGCTCAAAACTTTGAATGAAATTCCTTTCTGGAATAAGTTATCTTGAAACCA
Organism: Garcialebias charrua; assembly: GCA_038048925.1. Lineage (NCBI taxonomy): Eukaryota > Metazoa > Chordata > Actinopteri > Cyprinodontiformes > Rivulidae > Garcialebias > Garcialebias charrua. The sequence goes on from JBBPBX010024570.1 coordinate 30,071, forward strand.
AACCATGACTGCCACGACTTCTGCCGACTAAAGCAAGTATCACCGACACTGAGAAGGTAAACACGTTTGGAGTCCAGCTTGGACTTGCAGGACCTACGACCCGTTTACGTCCAAGGATGATCACAGCTCTTTACCAGAACCGGGACGGACGTCTTAAGGTAAGGAGCAACTGTTTTTTTACTGGAGGTGTGATGATATCTTAGCTGGACGCATATGGAAGAGTGTCATCTGGTTTTATAAATGCAAGATAAACTTCCCTTTTTCCTCCTATTTCCTTCTCCCTTTCATTCTAAGCTGGTAACTATATTTTTAAGCTAAAGAGCCACAGATAAAAAGTATTTGTCATCCTATACTTATGTCTGTTGTTGCAATTTAAATGTGCCGACGTGTTAAATTGCAAGAAAGTGAAATCTGTCAATCAAGTGTAATGGTGTTACTTTTAGTTGATTTATTTAAAATAAATGGCATACCGACTAAAATCAACGTCTCATCGTCACTTAATGGCTTTATGGTTTATTTGTCCATCATAAACGTTCACAGAAATATTGGGTAAACTGAAAAAGAAAAGAATATGTGAAATACTATTCAATCTGAATAAGTAAATAATTAAGGTAAAGGGTGTCAGTTTAATACTGACCCCCCAA
>JBBPBX010024571.1:0-39573 GCA_038048925.1 Garcialebias charrua
GATGGACTGAGACCTGTCCAGGTGTCCCTGTGATGGACTGAGACCTGTCCAGGTGTCTCTGTGATGGACTGAGACCTGTCCAGGTGTCTCTGTGATGGACTGAGACCTGTCCAGGTGTCTCTGTGATGGACTGAGACCTGTCCAGGTGTCTCTGTGATGGACTGAGACCTGTCCAGGTGTCTCTGTGATGGACTGAGACCTGTCCAGGTGTCTCTGTGATGGACTGAGACCTGTCCAGGTGTCCCTGTGATGGACTGAGACCTGTCCAGGTGTCTCTGTGATGGACTGAGACCTGTCCAGGTGTCTCTGTGATGGACTGAGACCTGTCCAGGTGTCTCTGTGATGGACTGAGACCTGTCCAGGTGTCTCTGTGATGGACTGAGACCTGTCCAGGTGTCTCTGTGATGGACTGAGACCTGTCCAGGTGTCTCTGTGATGGACTGGAGACCTGTCCAGGTGTCCCTGTGATGGACTGGAGACCTGTCCAGGTGTCCCTGTGATGGACTGGAGGAGATCTGTCCAGGTGTCTCCCACCTCACGCACAGTGATGCTGGACACCAGTGACCCCCACGACCCAAAAAGGGAGAAGCGGATAAAGATGATGGACAGACTTGGTCTCCAGTTTGTCATTCTGCAGATATTTATCACGACCCACCATAAACCTCCTCCTACTATAACCACATCACTCCTGTCCTGCAGCAGCTCCACTGGCTCCCGGTTAAATCACGCATCATCTTCAAAATTCTACTGCTCACGTTCAAATCTATCCACAATCTATCACTAGAAAACATTACCGTCATCCATCAAGTACATTATTTTATCAACTGAAGTTATTGAAGTTCCATGATTTGGTAGACTATAATATTTTATCAGTTATGTATAGGGCTCAAAATAATGCATTACCTTTAAATATCCAAATGCATTTTGTTAAAAGACAAAGTTGTTATAATCTTAAGGGGACAGAGATGTTTGTAAAACCACAATTCAGAACTAGTTTGAAGGGACGTTCTACCTCAATCCAGGGAATTAGATTATGGAATGGCTTGGAGAATGTAGTTAAAAATGCCAAGTCAATGTTTACATTTAAGAAAATGATCAAAACGAATGTGTTAAAAAAAAAATGAAATAGCGTAATGTGTATTGTATTAGTTAGAAAATTAGAAAGAGTTAGTCATTTTGTACTGTTGGTTGAAGATTATTATTGTTTAATCTGATTGTTGGAAAAAAGTTGGTTGAAGATTATTATTGTTTACATGGTTGATTATTGTTGTTTAATCTGATTGTTGGAAGTAAGGGGCAGATATAATAAGATTTATTCTTCTTTCTGCTACCTTTCATTTTTTTATATTTTGTACACTATCATTCATGAGATTGTCTTGTATTGTTTCTTTTGTAAAAAAAATGAACAAATTTAATAAACATAAACCTTGCCCCTCCTTATCTATCTGACCTTCTACAAATCTCATCCCATCACGCTCTCTCAGATCCTCCTCTTCGCTACATCTCCATGTATCCATGGATGAATCAGAACTTTCTTCAATTAAACTGCTCCAAGACTGAGGCCATACTGATTGGCACCCCTCACCAGGTACAAACATCTCCTATAACAAGACTTTCCTTTTCTGGACAAGACATCCCCCTCTCCACCTCTGTTACTAATCTTGGAATAAAAATGGACTCTCATCTTACATTTGAAAATCACATTAAGCATCTGTTTAAAACCTGCTTCTTCCATCTTCGAAACATCTCCAGACTTCGCCCATCCCTAACTTTTTCTGATGCTGAGAAGCTCGTCCATGCTTTTGTCTCCTCCAGGCTCGACTACTGCAACTCCCTGTTTATTGGAATCCCTGGCAAAAACCTTCAGAAACTTCAATATATTCAAAACAGTGCAGCAAGGATCTTGTTGAGAGTTCGTAAATTTGAACATATTACGCCCATTCTCCATAACCTTCATTGGCTTCCTGTCACCTACAGAATTCAGTACAAAACTGCTCTCATTACACATCAATGCTTACATGGAACTTCACCAGATTATCTGAAGGATATTCTTATTCCATACTCATCCACCCGGTCGCTGCGGTCACAGAACAGTAATCTCCTTCACATTCCGAGAACCAAATTAAGGACCATGGGAGACCGGGCTTTCAGTGTGGCTGCCCCCCGCCTGTGGAACTCTCTTCCTGACTGTCTGAGAGCCCCACAGTCTGTGGTTGACTTTAAGAGCGGCTTGAAGACCTTTCTTTTCAACCGAGCATACTCTACCTCCTCATGATTCTACTTTTGATCTTAGTTGATACTGTTATTGATTTTAATTGTTTTACTTGTTTTATTGACATTTAATTCTGTTGCACCTTGTAGCACTTTGAGATTTTCATTAATGAAAAGTGCGTTATAAATTGAATTCATTATTATTATTATTATTACCCTCTGCCCGCCTCTCTCCACCATGGGGAGCAGGGCCTTCACCTGCTCTGCCCCTCACCCCTGGAACGCTCTACCACCAGACCTTCGAAACACCACCTCCCTTTCTCTGTTCAAGACTGCCCTGAAAACACATCTCTTTAGACTAGCTTATCATTAACTTTACTAAATGTATTTTTATTATTTTGCATTTTATATTCTTTATTTATTTTATATTTCAATTTATTTCTGCTGATGTCTGCACTGTGCTTGTTGTTTGTTTTTACACAATCTCTGTGATACGTTTCTTGCTGTGAAGTGACCTTGGGTGTCCTGAAAGGCACTTTTAAATAAAATTATTATTATTACAGTATTATTATTATTATCATCGTCGTCGTCGTTGACGTCGTCATCGTTGACGTCGTCATCGTTGACGTCGTTGTTGTTGTTTTTTATTACTATTATTTTTATTTTTATTATTACTATTATTATTATTACGGCCGTGGTGTAGTGGTAATGGCAGTCGTCTCCCCCGATCGGAAAGTTGGCGGTTCGACTCCCGGGACCCGCACCATGTGTCGTTGTGTCCTTGGGCAAGACACTTAACCCTGAGTTGCTCCCGGTAGGACTGGAAAGCACCTTGCATGGTAGTCTGCCGCCACCGGTTTATGAATGTGTGTAGCATTCAATATATGTGTAGCACTTTGAGATTTTCAGTAATGAAAAGTGCGTTACAGGTAGTCCCCGACTTACGAGCGAGTTCCGTTACAACAAGTTGCTCGTAACATGGAAATCTCGTAATTCGGAACGGCCGCCACGTGTCTCGTAAGTCCGGAATTTCGCTCGTAAGTTGGAACGGTTTTGCTAGCGCGACTACGAACACTCGTTTTTCATCAAAAAACTGCTTACGAGTGCATAAAAATGATCGGAAACGTGTGTCCACATGTTTAGCTAACGAACTGTGGTGAAAAAACACAGAAAAACTCAGTATTTTTTGCGTTTTTTCCAAAAATTCGCCAGCTCGTAAGTCCGGGACCTCGTAGGTCAGAGCGCTCGTAAGTCGGGGACTACCTGTATAAATTGAATTTTTTATTATTATTATTATTATTATATATTATTATTGTTGTTGTTGTTGTTGTTGTTGTTGTTGTTGTTGTTGTTGTTGTTGTTGTTGTTGTTGTTGTTGTTGTTGTTGTTGTTACTATTATTTATATTATTATTTATGTTGTTGTTGTTGTTGTTGTTGTTGTTGTTGTCGTCGTCGTCGTCGTCGTCGTCGTCGGTGGCGGCGGCGACGACGACGACGACGTAAAAGGCAGGTGATAATAGAAGGACCTCTATGTGTGTAGTGTGTTGTTTTTCTCCCTGTTAGCAAAATATTTCCTAAACCACAGATGGATTTTATCAAAACTCTCAGAAACTAATAGTTGATGCACCTGTAATTTCCTGCAACGGATCACTAAGGGATCCATCCATCCATCCATGCATCCATCCATCCATTCATCCATCCATCCATGCATCCATCCATCCATCCATCCATCCATGCATCCATCCATCCATGCATCCATCCATGCATCCAACCATGCAGTTCTACGACTGATTAACTTTTGGAGTGAACCCAGTTCAAGATGGCCACCACAGCTTCTCAACTCTAGCAAAACCCAGCATGGCTATTTTTCAGCCGAACGTCCAGATACTGAGCTCAAATTAGCCGAGACTCTTAAGACAAGAAAGTTCATTCTCAATAGTCCAGGTATCAAATCCGCTCATTCTCAATCAGTTCATCTGGACAGTTTCTTTTTTAGTAGAAACGTTTCACCCTCACTCCAGAGGGCTTCGTCAGTCAGAGTAGTCCAAAGCACACTGAAGTTAAACCACCAAGTAAACAACTTAAGTGGACCAACCAGTTTGTTGTAGCCAAGATGGTTTCTGGGGGCTTGTCCCTCGTTGACTCCTCCCAGGCAGGCAGACATGTCCAAAGTGGTTCAAGCCGAGACTCTTCCACAGCGCTTCGTTTGAGCGCTGATGTGAGAACTTGGTCCAGAGCTCTGGTGTGAGGCAGCAGATGATTGGACTCTGGAGGAGTTTCATTGTTTGGCATCGTCAGTGCCAGTTACATTCTTCATGCCTGCGATCATCAAATCAGCCTGAATGTCTCAACGTTCACGAAGGTGTCGGGCCGAGTGTTTTCTGCTGCGGGGGCTGCTCACCGGTGCCAGGGTTGATGCAAGCGAGGGAAGCTGTGACATCACCACGTGGATGTAGTTTCAGATGAATTGGATCATATGTGGGAGAACACTGCACAGACATGCACACATGAGTCACGAGGCAGCAATGTTCTCTCAGCATCGTCTGATGAAATGTGTCTTTGCAGCCACAGGTTAGTTTCTGAGTGAATATTGATCTTATCAGATCCTTCGTCACTTCCTGTCTGCTGATGATCATCTCACCGTTGATGCGTTTGAGTGATCGTGACCTCTGATTAAAGTCTGCCCCCGCCTGAAATGTGACGTCTTCTTGACATGCAGCGTTTTTTTATGATGGATTAACTGATTAGATGTTTCCCAGGATCAGAGAGGACGAGAAACATATTCATAATCTGTTTTTCTTTTTCAGCTTCTAGACTCTTGAGTCTACACGGTTTTATAAATTGTGTAATAGTAGATGTTTATCTTGACTGCAAAGAAAACATTTTGTTGAAATTATGTTAAATGCATTTTTTGTACAATACAACCAGATTGTTACTGGTTTTATCTTTGGACCGACAACAATCTGAGAAAAATCTGTTGTTTTTTCCCCAGAAGCACAAACCTCGTCTTCTTTAAGGTTAAAACAACTTTTTGGTAATAAATCACATAATGTGTGTAAACTATAATTTTCAAAATGTAGAAAAAACCCACAACATTGTGTTAAAATTTAAAAGTTCAGCTTTAATACAAGTTAAAAATGTTCAATTAAAACACTTTTCTGATAGTTTTTATTGTCATAACAAATCAACAGGTTGCCAGTGACGGCTCACACAGGTCCGCCCCGAGGATCCATTTTTTGTCCAGTACCAGTTCATACACTTTGTCCAGTACCAGTTCATACACTGTGTCCAGTACCAGTTCATACACTGTGTCCAGTACCAGTTCATACACTGTGTCCAGTACCAGTTCATACACTTTGTCCAGTACCAGTTCATACACTTTGTCCAGTACCAGTTCATACACTGTGTCCAGTACCAGTTCATACACTGTGTCCAGTACCAGTTCATACACTGTGTCCAGTACCAGTTCATACACTGTGTCCAGTACCAGTTCATACACTTTGTCCAGTACCAGTTCATACACTTTGTCCAGTACCAGTTCATACACTTTGTCCAGTACCAGTTCATACACTGTGTCCAGTACCAGTTCATACACTGTGTCCAGTACCAGTTCATACACTGTGTCCAGTACCAGTTCATACACTTTGTCCAGTACCAGTTCATACACTGTGTCCAGTACCAGTTCATACACTGTGTCCAGTACCAGTTCATACACTGTGTCCAGTACCAGTTCATACACTGTGTCCAGTACCAGTTCATACACTTTGTCCAGTACCAGTTCATACACTTTGTCCAGTACCAGTTCATACACTGTGTCCAGTACCAGTTCATACACTGTGTCCAGTACCAGTTCATACACTGTGTCCAGTACCAGTTCATACACTGTGTCCAGTACCAGTTCATACACTTTGTCCAGTACCAGTTCATACACTGTGTCCAGTACCAGTTCATACACTTTGTCCAGTACCAGTTCATACACTGTGTCCAGTACCAGTTCATACACTTTGTCCAGTACCAGTTCATACACTTTGTCCAGTACCAGTTCATACACTTTGTCCAGTACCAGTTCATACACTGTGTCCAGTACCAGTTCATACACTTTGTCCAGTACCAGTTCATACACTGTGTCCAGTACCAGTTCATACACTGTGTCCAGTACCAGTTCATACACTGTGTCCAGTACCAGTTCATACACTGTGTCCAGTACCAGTTCATACACTGTGTCCAGTACCAGTTCATACACTTTGTCCAGTACCAGTTCATACACTGTGTCCAGTACCAGTTCATACACTGTGTCCAGTACCAGTTCATACACTGTGTCCAGTACCAGTTCATACACTGTGTCCAGTACCAGTTCATACACTTTGTCCAGTACCAGTTCATACACTGTGTCCAGTACCAGTTCATACACTTTGTCCAGTACCAGTTCATACACTGTGTCCAGTACCAGTTCATACACTGTGTCCAGTACCAGTTCATACACTGTGTCCAGTACCAGTTCATACACTTTGTCCAGTACCAGTTCATACACTGTGTCCAGTACCAGTTCATACACTGTGTCCAGTACCAGTTCATACACTGTGTCCAGTACCAGTTCATACACTGTGTCCAGTACCAGTTCATACACTGTGTCCAGTACCAGTTCATACACTTTGTCCAGTACCAGTTCATACACTGTGTCCAGTACCAGTTCATACACTGTGTCCAGTACCAGTTCATACACTGTGTCCAGTACCAGTTCATACACTTTGTCCAGTACCAGTTCATACACTGTGTCCAGTACCAGTTCATACACTGTGTCCAGTACCAGTTCATACACTTTGTCCAGTACCAGTTCATACACTGTGTCCAGTACCAGTTCATACACTGTGTCCAGTACCAGTTCATACACTGTGTCCAGTACCAGTTCATACACTGTGTCCAGTACCAGTTCATACACTGTGTCCAGTACCAGTTCATACACTGTGTCCAGTACCAGTTCATACACTTTGTCCAGTACCAGTTCATACACTGTGTCCAGTACCAGTTCATACACTGTGTCCAGTACCAGTTCATACACTGTGTCCAGTACCAGTTCATACACTGTGTCCAGTACCAGTTCATACACTTTGTCCAGTACCAGTTCATACACTGTGTCCAGTACCAGTTCATACACTTTGTCCAGTACCAGTTCATACACTGTGTCCAGTACCAGTTCATACACTGTGTCCAGTACCAGTTCATACACTTTGTCCAGTACCAGTTCATACACTGTGTCCAGTACCAGTTCATACACTTTGTCCAGTACCAGTTCATACACTGTGTCCAGTACCAGTTCATACACTTTGTCCAGTACCAGTTCATACACTGTGTCCAGTACCAGTTCATACACTTTGTCCAGTACCAGTTCATACACTGTGTCCAGTACCAGTTCATACACTGTGTCCAGTACCAGTTCATACACTGTGTCCAGTACCAGTTCATACACTGTGTCCAGTACCAGTTCATACACTGTGTCCAGTACCAGTTCATACACTGTGTCCAGTACCAGTTCATACACTGTGTCCAGTACCAGTTCATACACTGTGTCCAGTACCAGTTCATACACTTTGTCCAGTACCAGTTCATACACTGTGTCCAGTACCAGTTCATACACTGTGTCCAGTACCAGTTCATACACTTTGTCCAGTACCAGTTCATACACTGTGTCCAGTACCAGTTCATACACTGTGTCCAGTACCAGTTCATACACTTTGTCCAGTACCAGTTCATACGCTTTGTCCAGTACCAGTTCATACACTGTGTCCAGTACCAGTTCATACACTTTGTCCAGTACCAGTTCATACACTGTGTCCAGTACCAGTTCATACACTTTGTCCAGTACCAGTTCATACACTGTGTCCAGTACCAGTTCATACACTGTGTCCAGTACCAGTTCATACACTGTGTCCAGTACCAGTTCATACACTGTGTCCAGTACCAGTTCATACACTTTGTCCAGTACCAGTTCATACGCTTTGTCCAGTACCAGTTCATACACTGTGTCCAGTACCAGTTCATACACTTTGTCCAGTACCAGTTCATACACTGTGTCCAGTACCAGTTCATACACTTTGTCCAGTACCAGTTCATACACTGTGTCCAGTACCAGTTCATACACTGTGTCCAGTACCAGTTCATACACTTTGTCCAGTACCAGTTCATACACTGTGTCCAGTACCAGTTCATACACTTTGTCCAGTACCAGTTCATACACTGTGTCCAGTACCAGTTCATACACTTTGTCCAGTACCAGTTCATACACTGTGTCCAGTACCAGTTCATACACTGTGTCCAGTACCAGTTCATACACTGTGTCCAGTACCAGTTCATACACTTTGTCCAGTACCAGTTCATACACTGTGTCCAGTACCAGTTCATACACTTTGTCCAGTACCAGTTCATACACTGTGTCCAGTACCAGTTCATACACTGTGTCCAGTACCAGTTCATACACTTTGTCCAGTACCAGTTCATACACTGTGTCCAGTACCAGTTCATACACTGTGTCCAGTACCAGTTCATACACTTTGTCCAGTACCAGTTCATACGCTTTGTCCAGTACCAGTTCATACACTGTGTCCAGTACCAGTTCATACACTTTGTCCAGTACCAGTTCATACACTGTGTCCAGTACCAGTTCATACACTTTGTCCAGTACCAGTTCATACACTGTGTCCAGTACCAGTTCATACACTTTGTCCAGTACCAGTTCATACACTGTGTCCAGTACCAGTTCATACACTGTGTCCAGTACCAGTTCATACACTGTGTCCAGTACCAGTTCATACACTGTGTCCAGTACCAGTTCATACACTTTGTCCAGTACCAGTTCATACACTTTGTCCAGTACCAGTTCATACACTGTGTCCAGTACCAGTTCATACACTTTGTCCAGTACCAGTTCATACGCTTTGTCCAGTACCAGTTCATACACTGTGTCCAGTACCAGTTCATACACTTTGTCCAGTACCAGTTCATACACTGTGTCCAGTACCAGTTCATACACTTTGTCCAGTACCAGTTCATACACTTTGTCCAGTACCAGTTCATACACTGTGTCCAGTACCAGTTCATACACTTTGTCCAGTACCAGTTCATACACTGTGTCCAGTACCAGTTCATACACTTTGTCCAGTACCAGTTCATACACTGTGTCCAGTACCAGTTCATACACTGTGTCCAGTACCAGTTCATACACTTTGTCCAGTACCAGTTCATACACTGTGTCCAGTACCAGTTCATACACTTTGTCCAGTACCAGTTCATACACTTTGTCCAGTACCAGTTCATACACTGTGTCCAGTACCAGTTCATACACTTTGTCCAGTACCAGTTCATACGCTTTGTCCAGTACCAGTTCATACACTGTGTCCAGTACCAGTTCATACACTTTGTCCAGTACCAGTTCATACACTGTGTCCAGTACCAGTTCATACACTTTGTCCAGTACCAGTTCATACACTTTGTCCAGTACCAGTTCATACACTTTGTCCAGTACCAGTTCATACACTGTGTCCAGTACCAGTTCATACACTGTGTCCAGTACCAGTTCATACACTTTGTCCAGTACCAGTTCATACACTGTGTCCAGTACCAGTTCATACACTTTGTCCAGTACCAGTTCATACACTTTGTCCAGTACCAGTTCATACACTGTGTCCAGTACCAGTTCATACACTTTGTCCAGTACCAGTTCATACACTTTGTCCAGTACCAGTTCATACACTGTGTCCAGTACCAGTTCATACACTTTGTCCAGTACCAGTTCATACACTTTGTCCAGTACCAGTTCATACACTGTGTCCAGTACCAGTTCATACACTTTGTCCAGTACCAGTTCATACACTTTGTCCAGTACCAGTTCATACACTTTGTCCAGTACCAGTTCATACACTTTGTCCAGTACCAGTTCATACACTGTGTCCAGTACCAGTTCATACACTTTGTCCAGTACCAGTTCATACACTGTGTCCAGTACCAGTTCATACACTTTGTCCAGTACCAGTTCATACACTGTGTCCAGTACCAGTTCATACACTTTGTCCAGTACCAGTTCATACACTGTGTCCAGTACCAGTTCATACACTGTGTCCAGTACCAGTTCATACACTTTGTCCAGTACCAGTTCATACGCTTTGTCCAGTACCAGTTCATACACTGTGTCCAGTACCAGTTCATACACTTTGTCCAGTACCAGTTCATACACTGTGTCCAGTACCAGTTCATACACTTTGTCCAGTACCAGTTCATACACTGTGTCCAGTACCAGTTCATACACTTTGTCCAGTACCAGTTCATACGCTTTGTCCAGTACCAGTTCATACACTGTGTCCAGTACCAGTTCATACACTTTGTCCAGTACCAGTTCATACACTTTGTCCAGTACCAGTTCATACACTGTGTCCAGTACCAGTTCATACACTGTGTCCAGTACCAGTTCATACACTGTGTCCAGTACCAGTTCATACACTGTGTCCAGTACCAGTTCATACACTGTGTCCAGTACCAGTTCATACACTTTGTCCAGTACCAGTTCATACACTGTGTCCAGTACCAGTTCATACACTGTGTCCAGTACCAGTTCATACACTGTGTCCAGTACCAGTTCATACACTGTGTCCAGTACCAGTTCATACACTTGTCCAGTACCAGTTCATACACTGTGTCCAGTACCAGTTCATACACTGTGTCCAGTACCAGTTCATACACTTTGTCCAGTACCAGTTCATACACTTTGTCCAGTACCAGTTCATACACTGTGTCCAGTACCAGTTCATACACTGTGTCCAGTACCAGTTCATACACTTTGTCCAGTACCAGTTCATACACTTTGTCCAGTACCAGTTCATACACTTGTCCAGTACCAGTTCATACACTGTGTCCAGTACCAGTTCATACACTGTGTCCAGTACCAGTTCATACACTGTGTCCAGTACCAGTTCATACACTGTGTCCAGTACCAGTTCATACACTTTGTCCAGTACCAGTTCATACACTGTGTCCAGTACCAGTTCATACACTTTGTCCAGTACCAGTTCATACACTTTGTCCAGTACCAGTTCATACACTTTGTCCAGTACCAGTTCATACACTGTGTCCAGTACCAGTTCATACACTGTGTCCAGTACCAGTTCATACACTGTGTCCAGTACCAGTTCATACACTTTGTCCAGTACCAGTTCATACACTGTGTCCAGTACCAGTTCATACACTTTGTCCAGTACCAGTTCATACACTTTGTCCAGTACCAGTTCATACACTTTGTCCAGTACCAGTTCATACACTGTGTCCAGTACCAGTTCATACACTTTGTCCAGTACCAGTTCATACACTGTGTCCAGTACCAGTTCATACACTGTGTCCAGTACCAGTTCATACACTGTGTCCAGTACCAGTTCATACACTTTGTCCAGTACCAGTTCATACACTGTGTCCAGTACCAGTTCATACACTTTGTCCAGTACCAGTTCATACACTTTGTCCAGTACCAGTTCATACACTTTGTCCAGTACCAGTTCATACACTGTGTCCAGTACCAGTTCATACACTGTGTCCAGTACCAGTTCATACACTTTGTCCAGTACCAGTTCATACACTTTGTCCAGTACCAGTTCATACACTGTGTCCAGTACCAGTTCATACACTTTGTCCAGTACCAGTTCATACACTGTGTCCAGTACCAGTTCATACACTTTGTCCAGTACCAGTTCATACACTTTGTCCAGTACCAGTTCATACACTGTGTCCAGTACCAGTTCATACACTTTGTCCAGTACCAGTTCATACACTTTGTCCAGTACCAGTTCATACACTTTGTCCAGTACCAGTTCATACACTGTGTCCAGTACCAGTTCATACACTTTGTCCAGTACCAGTTCATACACTGTGTCCAGTACCAGTTCATACACTGTGTCCAGTACCAGTTCATACACTGTGTCCAGTACCAGTTCATACACTTTGTCCAGTACCAGTTCATACACTTTGTCCAGTACCAGTTCATACACTTTGTCCAGTACCAGTTCATACACTTTGTCCAGTACCAGTTCATACACTTTGTCCAGTACCAGTTCATACACTTTGTCCAGTACCAGTTCATACACTTTGTCCAGTACCAGTTCATACACTTTGTCCAGTACCAGTTCATACACTTTGTCCAGTACCAGTTCATACACTGTGTCCAGTACCAGTTCATACACTTTGTCCAGTACCAGTTCATACACTTTGTCCAGTACCAGTTCATACACTTTGTCCAGTACCAGTTCATACACTTTGTCCAGTACCAGTTCATACACTTTGTCCAGTACCAGTTCATACACTTTGTCCAGTACCAGTTCATACACTGTGTCCAGTACCAGTTCATACACTTTGTCCAGTACCAGTTCATACACTTTGTCCAGTACCAGTTCATACACTTTGTCCAGTACCAGTTCATACACTTTGTCCAGTACCAGTTCATACACTTTGTCCAGTACCAGTTCATACACTGTGTCCAGTACCAGTTCATACACTTTGTCCAGTACCAGTTCATACACTGTGTCCAGTACCAGTTCATACACTTTGTCCAGTACCAGTTCATACACTGTGTCCAGTACCAGTTCATACACTGTGTCCAGTACCAGTTCATACACTTTGTCCAGTACCAGTTCATATACTTTCAATCAATCAATCAATCAATCTTTATTTATAGAGCCACTTTCAGCAGCCAGAAGGTGCACAAAGTGCTGAACAATACAGAAATAAAAACAAACAATAAAAACAAACAATAAAAAACAACAACAATAAAAAACAGCCAGTTAAAAATGAAAAACAATTTAGATCTAACAAGAATGTCAAAGAACCACTAGGCATTAAAAGCCTGCCTGAATAAGAAGGTTTTTAGATTAGATTTAAAAGACTCCATATGAGTGATGGAGCGCAAGTCCAGAGGTAGCTTATTCCAGAGACTGGGTGCAACAACAGAAAAGGCCCGGTCACCCCAACGTTTAGTTGGACTTTGGGATGGACAGGAGAAATGTATTAGATGATCTCAGTGTTCTCCTATATTCACGGACAGTTACAAGATCAGTCAAATACAGTGGGGCAAGACCATAGAGTGCTTTAAAAGTGAATAATAAAATTTTGAATTTAATTCTAAAATCAATTGGAAGCCATTGGAGAGAAAATAAAACAGGGGTAATGTGTTCACGTCTGGAAGTGTTGGTTAAAAGTCTAGCTGCAGCATTTTGGACCAATTGAAGGCGTTTAATGGAGGATTGGGAGATTCCTGCATATTGTATAGGGAATTACAGTAGTCTAGCCTTAAGGTGATAAAAGCATGAATGGCCTTTTCTAAATCAAAACGATTTAAAAAAGGCTTAACTTTGTATAAAAGACGTAGTTGATAAAAACAGGCCTTGACTACAGACGCTATTTGTTTATCAAATTTTAAGTCCTTGTCAAATGTCACCCCCAAGTTTTTAACTGTTGGTCTGCATTTGGAAGTTAGAGCACCAAAGTTACAGGGAGCATCATCACCGAAGAAGATGCATTCTGTCTTTCCTTCGTTTAAAAACAAAAAATTACGGTGAAGCCACTGTTTAATGTCGGCAATACAATCAGCGTATGGGGTGAGAAGATTGCTGTTTTTGGGTTTCATTGGTAGATAAATTTGTACATCATCGGCATAGCAGTGAAAAGAAAAATTATGTCTGGCTATTACTGATCCAAGGGGCAGCATGTACAGTGAAAAGAGGAGAGGACCGAGAATAGAACCCTGTGGCACACCACAAGAGAGAACGGCAGTGGAGGAAGAAAGAGTGTCCAGCATGACAGAGAATGTTCTGTTGGTCAAGTAGGCAGTGAACCACTTGAGTGCTGTACCAGAAATTCCAACATAATGTTGAAGACGAGATAGAAGGACTGTGTGGTCTACTGTATCAAATGCAGCTGTGAGGTCCAGCAACACCAGTGCAACGGGACACTTGGCATCCATGGACATGGAAATGTCATTATGGACTTTTAACAAGGCTGATTCAGTAGAATGACGGGATCTAAAACCAGACTGAAATATTTCAAAAATACCATGATGTTCTAAAACAGGTTGTAACTGCATAAAAACAATTTGTTCTAAAACTTTAGATAAAAAAGGCAGATGAGAAATAGGTCTAAAATTAGATAAAATTGATGGGTCCAGGTGAGTTTTTTAAGAAGGGGCCTAACTACAGCATGTTTAAATGCAGCAGGGACAATCCCTAAATGAAGGCAGGAGTTTAAAAGTGTTAAAACACAAAAACCCACAGAATTAAAAACCTCTTTTAAAAACCTGGATGGAAGAAAGTCCAGAGGGCAATTGGTGATCTTTAAATGTTGAACAACATCAGTGAGAGTGGCAAGAGACACTGGTTGAAACTGTTCAAACACAACCGGAGCTACAGAGACAACAGAGTAGTCAGGAGCAACAGGACCAGTGACCTGTCTGACTGAGGCCACTTTATCCTGGAAAAATTTTAGAAAGTTTTCACAGTTTGTGGCTGTGGCATCTGGTAGAATACGCACTTTGTCCAGTACCAGTTCATACACTTTGTCCAGTACCAGTTCATACACTGTGTCCAGTACCAGTTCATACACTTTATCCAGTACCAGTTCATACACTGTGTCCAGTACCAGTTCATACACTTTGTCCAGTACCAGTTCATACACTGTGTCCAGTACCAGTTCATACACTGTGTCCAGTACCAGTTCATACACTGTGTCCAGTACCAGTTCATACACTGTGTCCAGTACCAGTTCATACACTTTGTCCAGTACCAGTTCATACACTTTGTCCAGTACCAGTTCATACACTTTGTCCAGTACCAGTTCATACACTTTGTCCAGTACCAGTTCATACACTTTGTCCAGTACCAGTTCATACACTGTGTCCAGTACCAGTTCATACACTTTGTCCAGTACCAGTTCATACACTTTGTCCAGTACCAGTTCATACACTTTGTCCAGTACCAGTTCATACACTTTGTCCAGTACCAGTTCATACACTTTGTCCAGTACCAGTTCATACACTTTGTCCAGTACCAGTTCATACACTTTGTCCAGTACCAGTTCATACACTTTGTCCAGTACCAGTTCATACACTTTGTCCAGTACCAGTTCATACACTTTGTCCAGTACCAGTTCATACACTTTGTCCAGTACCAGTTCATACACTTTGTCCAGTACCAGTTCATACACTTTGTCCAGTACCAGTTCATACACTTTGTCCAGTACCAGTTCATACACTGTGTCCAGTACCAGTTCATACACTTTGTCCAGTACCAGTTCATACACTTTGTCCAGTACCAGTTCATACACTTTGTCCAGTACCAGTTCATACACTTTGTCCAGTACCAGTTCATATACTTTCAATCAATCAATCAATCAATCTTTATTTATAGAGCCACTTTCAGCAGCCAGAAGGTGCACAAAGTGCTGAACAATACAGAAATAAAAACAAACAATAAAAACAAACAATAAAAAACAACAACAATAAAAAACAGCCAGTTAAAAATGAAAAACAATTTAGATCTAACAAGAATGTCAAAGAACCACTAGGCATTAAAAGCCTGCCTGAATAAGAAGGTTTTTAGATTAGATTTAAAAGACTCCATATGAGTGATGGAGCGCAAGTCCAGAGGTAGCTTATTCCAGAGACTGGGTGCAACAACAGAAAAGGCCCGGTCACCCCAACGTTTAGTTGGACTTTGGGATGGACAGGAGAAATGTATTAGATGATCTCAGTGTTCTCCTATATTCACGGACAGTTACAAGATCAGTCAAATACAGTGGGGCAAGACCATAGAGTGCTTTAAAAGTGAATAATAAAATTTTGAATTTAATTCTAAAATCAATTGGAAGCCATTGGAGAGAAAATAAAACAGGGGTAATGTGTTCACGTCTGGAAGTGTTGGTTAAAAGTCTAGCTGCAGCATTTTGGACCAATTGAAGGCGTTTAATGGAGGATTGGGAGATTCCTGCATATTGTATAGGGAATTACAGTAGTCTAGCCTTAAGGTGATAAAAGCATGAATGGCCTTTTCTAAATCAAAACGATTTAAAAAAGGCTTAACTTTGTATAAAAGACGTAGTTGATAAAAACAGGCCTTGACTACAGACGCTATTTGTTTATCAAATTTTAAGTCCTTGTCAAATGTCACCCCCAAGTTTTTAACTGTTGGTCTGCATTTGGAAGTTAGAGCACCAAAGTTACAGGGAGCATCATCACCGAAGAAGATGCATTCTGTCTTTCCTTCGTTTAAAAACAAAAAATTACGGTGAAGCCACTGTTTAATGTCGGCAATACAATCAGCGTATGGGGTGAGAAGATTGCTGTTTTTGGGTTTCATTGGTAGATAAATTTGTACATCATCGGCATAGCAGTGAAAAGAAAAATTATGTCTGGCTATTACTGATCCAAGGGGCAGCATGTACAGTGAAAAGAGGAGAGGACCGAGAATAGAACCCTGTGGCACACCACAAGAGAGAACGGCAGTGGAGGAAGAAAGAGTGTCCAGCATGACAGAGAATGTTCTGTTGGTCAAGTAGGCAGTGAACCACTTGAGTGCTGTACCAGAAATTCCAACATAATGTTGAAGACGAGATAGAAGGACTGTGTGGTCTACTGTATCAAATGCAGCTGTGAGGTCCAGCAACACCAGTGCAACGGGACACTTGGCATCCATGGACATGGAAATGTCATTATGGACTTTTAACAAGGCTGATTCGGTAGAATGACGGGATCTAAAACCAGACTGAAATATTTCAAAAATACCATGATGTTCTAAAACAGGTTGTAACTGCATAAAAACAATTTGTTCTAAAACTTTAGATAAAAAAGGCAGATGAGAAATAGGTCTAAAATTAGATAAAATTGATGGGTCCAGGTGAGTTTTTTAAGAAGGGGCCTAACTACAGCATGTTTAAATGCAGCAGGGACAATCCCTAAATGAAGGCAGGAGTTTAAAAGTGTTAAAACACAAAAACCCACAGAATTAAAAACCTCTTTTAAAAACCTGGATGGAAGAAAGTCCAGAGGGCAATTGGTGATCTTTAAATGTTGAACAACATCAGTGAGAGTGGCAAGAGACACTGGTTGAAACTGTTCAAACACAACCGGAGCTACAGAGACAACAGAGTAGTCAGGAGCAACAGGACCAGTGATCTGTCTGACTGAGGCCACTTTATCCTGGAAAAATTTTAGAAAGTTTTCACAGTTTGTGGCTGTGGCATCTGGTAGAATACGCACTTTGTCCAGTACCAGTTCATACACTTTGTCCAGTACCAGTTCATACACTGTGTCCAATACCAGTTCATACACTTTATCCAGTACCAGTTCATACACTGTGTCCAGTACCAGTTCATACACTTTGTCCAGTACCAGTTCATACACTGTGTCCAGTACCAGTTCATACACTTTGTCCAGTACCAGTTCATACACTTTGTCCAGTACCAGTTCATACACTGTGTCCAGTACCAGTTCATACACTTTGTCCAGTACCAGTTCATACACTGTGTCCAGTACCAGTTCATACACTTTGTCCAGTACCAGTTCATACACTTTGTCCAGTACCAGTTCATACACTTTGTCCAGTACCAGTTCATACACTTTGTCCAGTACCAGTTCATACACTTTGTCCAGTACCAGTTCATATACTTTCAATCAATCAATCAATCAATCTTTATTTATAGAGCCACTTTCAGCAGCCAGAAGGTGCACAAAGTGCTGAACAATACAGAAATAAAAACAAACAATAAAAACAAACAATAAAAAACAACAACAATAAAAAACAGCCAGTTAAAAATGAAAAACAATTTAGATCTAACAAGAATGTCAAAGAACCACTAGGCATTAAAAGCCTGCCTGAATAAGAAGGTTTTTAGATTAGATTTAAAAGACTCCATATGAGTGATGGAGCGCAAGTCCAGAGGTAGCTTATTCCAGAGACTGGGTGCAACAACAGAAAAGGCCCGGTCACCCCAACGTTTAGTTGGACTTTGGGATGGACAGGAGAAATGTATTAGATGATCTCAGTGTTCTCCTATATTCACGGACAGTTACAAGATCAGTCAAATACAGTGGGGCAAGACCATAGAGTGCTTTAAAAGTGAATAATAAAATTTTGAATTTAATTCTAAAATCAATTGGAAGCCATTGGAGAGAAAATAAAACAGGGGTAATGTGTTCACGTCTGGAAGTGTTGGTTAAAAGTCTAGCTGCAGCATTTTGGACCAATTGAAGGCGTTTAATGGAGGATTGGGAGATTCCTGCATATTGTATAGGGAATTACAGTAGTCTAGCCTTAAGGTGATAAAAGCATGAATGGCCTTTTCTAAATCAAAACGATTTAAAAAAGGCTTAACTTTGTATAAAAGACGTAGTTGATAAAAACAGGCCTTGACTACAGACGCTATTTGTTTATCAAATTTTAAGTCCTTGTCAAATGTCACCCCCAAGTTTTTAACTGTTGGTCTGCATTTGGAAGTTAGAGCACCAAAGTTACAGGGAGCATCATCACCGAAGAAGATGCATTCTGTCTTTCCTTCGTTTAAAAACAAAAAATTACGGTGAAGCCACTGTTTAATGTCGGCAATACAATCAGCGTATGGGGTGAGAAGATTGCTGTTTTTGGGTTTCATTGGTAGATAAATTTGTACATCATCGGCATAGCAGTGAAAAGAAAAATTATGTCTGGCTATTACTGATCCAAGGGGCAGCATGTACAGTGAAAAGAGGAGAGGACCGAGAATAGAACCCTGTGGCACACCACAAGAGAGAACGGCAGTGGAGGAAGAAAGAGTGTCCAGCATGACAGAGAATGTTCTGTTGGTCAAGTAGGCAGTGAACCACTTGAGTGCTGTACCAGAAATTCCAACATAATGTTGAAGACGAGATAGAAGGACTGTGTGGTCTACTGTATCAAATGCAGCTGTGAGGTCCAGCAACACCAGTGCAACGGGACACTTGGCATCCATGGACATGGAAATGTCATTATGGACTTTTAACAAGGCTGATTCGGTAGAATGACGGGATCTAAAACCAGACTGAAATATTTCAAAAATACCATGATGTTCTAAAACAGGTTGTAACTGCATAAAAACAATTTGTTCTAAAACTTTAGATAAAAAAGGCAGATGAGAAATAGGTCTAAAATTAGATAAAATTGATGGGTCCAGGTGAGTTTTTTAAGAAGGGGCCTAACTACAGCATGTTTAAATGCAGCAGGGACAATCCCTAAATGAAGGCAGGAGTTTAAAAGTGTTAAAACACAAAAACCCACAGAATTAAAAACCTCTTTTAAAAACCTGGATGGAAGAAAGTCCAGAGGGCAATTGGTGATCTTTAAATGTTGAACAACATCAGTGAGAGTGGCAAGAGACACTGGTTGAAACTGTTCAAACACAACCGGAGCTACAGAGACAACAGAGTAGTCAGGAGCAACAGGACCAGTGACCTGTCTGACTGAGGCCACTTTATCCTGGAAGAATTTTAGAAAGTTTTCACAGTTTGTGGCTGTGGCATCTGGTAGAATACGCACTTTGTCCAGTACCAGTTCATACACTTTGTCCAGTACCAGTTCATACACTGTGTCCAGTACCAGTTCATACACTGTGTCCAGTACCAGTTCATACACTTTGTCCAGTACCAGTTCATACACTTTGTCCAGTACCAGTTCATACACTTTGTCCAGTACCAGTTCATACACTTTGTCCAGTACCAGTTCATACACTTTGTCCAGTACCAGTTCATACACTTTGTCCAGTACCAGTTCATACACTTTGTCCAGTACCAGTTCATACACTTTGTCCAGTACCAGTTCATACACTGTGTCCAGTACCAGTTCATACACTTTGTCCAGTACCAGTTCATACACTGTGTCCAGTACCAGTTCATACACTGTGTCCAGTACCAGTTCATACACTTTGTCCAGTACCAGTTCATACACTTTGTCCAGTACCAGTTCATACACTGTGTCCAGTACCAGTTCATACACTTTGTCCAGTACCAGTTCATACACTTTGTCCAGTACCAGTTCATACACTTTGTCCAGTACCAGTTCATACACTGTGTCCAGTACCAGTTCATACACTTTGTCCAGTACCAGTTCATACACTGTGTCCAGTACCAGTTCATACACTTTGTCCAGTACCAGTTCATACACTTTGTCCAGTACCAGTTCATACACTGTGTCCAGTACCAGTTCATACACTTTGTCCAGTACCAGTTCATACACTGTGTCCAGTACCAGTTCATACACTTTGTCCAGTACCAGTTCATACACTTTGTCCAGTACCAGTTCATACACTGTGTCCAGTACCAGTTCATACACTTTGTCCAGTACCAGTTCATACACTTTGTCCAGTACCAGTTCATACACTTTGTCCAGTACCAGTTCATACACTGTGTCCAGTACCAGTTCATACACTGTGTCCAGTACCAGTTCATACACTTTGTCCAGTACCAGTTCATACACTGTGTCCAGTACCAGTTCATACACTGTGTCCAGTACCAGTTCATACACTTTGTCCAGTACCAGTTCATACACTTTGTCCAGTACCAGTTCATACACTTTGTCCAGTACCAGTTCATACACTTTGTCCAGTACCAGTTCATACACTTTGTCCAGTACCAGTTCATACACTTTGTCCAGTACCAGTTCATACACTGTGTCCAGTACCAGTTCATACACTTTGTCCAGTACCAGTTCATACACTGTGTCCAGTACCAGTTCATACACTGTGTCCAGTACCAGTTCATACACTTTGTCCAGTACCAGTTCATACACTGTGTCCAGTACCAGTTCATACACTTTGTCCAGTACCAGTTCATACACTTTGTCCAGTACCAGTTCATACACTTTGTCCAGTACCAGTTCATACACTGTGTCCAGTACCAGTTCATACACTTTGTCCAGTACCAGTTCATACACTTTGTCCAGTACCAGTTCATACACTTTGTCCAGTACCAGTTCATACACTTTGTCCAGTACCAGTTCATACACTTTGTCCAGTACCAGTTCATACACTGTGTCCAGTACCAGTTCATACACTTTGTCCAGTACCAGTTCATACACTTTGTCCAGTACCAGTTCATACACTTTGTCCAGTACCAGTTCATACACTTTGTCCAGTACCAGTTCATACACTTTGTCCAGTACCAGTTCATACACTTTGTCCAGTACCAGTTCATACACTGTGTCCAGTACCAGTTCATACACTTTGTCCAGTACCAGTTCATACACTTTGTCCAGTACCAGTTCATACACTTTGTCCAGTACCAGTTCATACACTTTGTCCAGTACCAGTTCATACACTTTGTCCAGTACCAGTTCATACACTTTGTCCAGTACCAGTTCATACACTGTGTCCAGTACCAGTTCATACACTTTGTCCAGTACCAGTTCATACACTGTGTCCAGTACCAGTTCATACACTGTGTCCAGTACCAGTTCATACACTTTGTCCAGTACCAGTTCATACACTTTGTCCAGTACCAGTTCATACACTTTGTCCAGTACCAGTTCATACACTTTGTCCAGTACCAGTTCATACACTTTGTCCAGTACCAGTTCATACACTTTGTCCAGTACCAGTTCATACACTTTGTCCAGTACCAGTTCATACACTTTGTCCAGTACCAGTTCATACACTGTGTCCAGTACCAGTTCATACACTTTGTCCAGTACCAGTTCATACACTGTGTCCAGTACCAGTTCATACACTGTGTCCAGTACCAGTTCATACACTTTGTCCAGTACCAGTTCATACACTTTGTCCAGTACCAGTTCATACACTTTGTCCAGTACCAGTTCATACGCTTTGTCCAGTACCAGTTCATACACTTTGTCCAGTACCAGTTCATACACTTTGTCCAGTACCAGTTCATACACTTTGTCCAGTACCAGTTCATACACTTTGTCCAGTACCAGTTCATACACTTTGTCCAGTACCAGTTCATACACTTTGTCCAGTACCAGTTCATACACTTTGTCCAGTACCAGTTCATACACTTTGTCCAGTACCAGTTCATACACTTTGTCCAGTACCAGTTTACAGACTGGTTCTGTTCAGTACCAGTTTACAGACTGGTTCTGTTCAGTACCAGTTTACAGACTGGTTCTGTTCAGTACCAGTTTACAGACTGGTTCTGTCCAGTACCAGTTTACAGACTGGTTCTGTCCAGTACCAGTTTACAGACTGGTTCTGTCCAGTACCAGTTTACAGACTGGTTCTCAGCTGATCGTGGCCACCAGTTCCAGCTCAGCTTGTTCTGCTCAGATGAAACGTTTAACGTGATAATAGCAGCAGCTCTGAAGATCCAGACTGGACTTGCTGATCTTCTGACGGCAGTGTGGAGGTGGGTGTGGTTGGTGCAGGTGGGTGTGGTTGGTACAGGTGGCAGTGGTTGGTGCAGGTGGGTGTGGTTGGTGCAGGTGGGTGTGGTTGGTGCAGGTGGGTGTGGTTGGTGCAGGTGGCAGTGGTTGGTGCAGGTGGGTGTGGTTGGTGCAGGTGGGTGTGGTTGGTGCAGGTGGGTGTGGTTGGTGCAGGTGGCAGGGGTTGGTGCAGGTGGGTGTGGTTGGTGCAGGTGGGTGTGGTTGGTGCAGGTGGGTGTGGTTGGTGCAGGTGGGTGTGGTTGGTGCAGGTGGCAGTGGTTGGTGCAGGTGGGTGTGGTTGGTGCAGGTGGGTGTGGTTGGTGCAGGTGGGTGTGGTTGGTGCAGGTGGGTGTGGTTGGTGCAGGTGGGTGTGGTTGGTGCAGGTGGGTGTGGTTGGTGCAGGTGGGTGTGGTTGGTGCAGGTGGGTGTGGTTGGTGCAGGTGGGTGTGGTTGGTGCAGGTGGCAGCGGTTGGTGCAGGTGGCAGCGGTTGGTGCAGGTGGGTGTGGTTGGTGCAGGTGGGTGTGGTTGGTGCAGGTGGGTGTGGTTGGTGCAGGTGGGTGTGGTTGGTGCAGGTGGGTGTGGTTGGTGCAGGTGGGTGTGGTTGGTGCAGGTGGGTGTGGTTGCTGCAGGTGGGTGTGGTTGCTGCAGGTGGGTGTGGTTGGTGTAGGTGGGTGTGGTTGGTGCAGGTGGGTGTGGCTTTAAGAGACTCCGTTGGGGAAACGTGGGAATAGCTAAGGTTAGGCAAGAAAGTTAATTCTCAATAGTCCAGGTATCAAATCCGCTCATTCTCAATCAGTTCATCTGGACAGTTTCTTTTTAGCAGAAACGTTTCACCCTCACTCCAGAGGGCTTCCTCAGTCAGAGTAGTCCAAAGCACACTGAAGTTAACCCACCAAGTAAGCAACTTATGTGGACCAACCAGTTTGCTGTAGCCAAGATGGTTTCTGGGGGCGTGTCCCTCGTCGACTCCTCCCAGGCAGGCAGACATGTCCAAAGTGGTTCAAGACAAGAAAGTTAATTCTCAATAGTCCAGGTATCAAATCCGCTCATTCTCAATCAGTTCATCTGGACAGTTTCTTTTTAGCAGAAACGTTTCACCCTCACTCCAGAGGGCTTCCTCAGTCAGAGTAGTCCAAAGCAAACTGAAGTTAACCCACCAAGTAAGCAACTTATGTGGACCAACCAGTTTGCTAAGGTTCTTTGTGCCTTCAATGTCCAGAGAGGAAGCTCCGAGTATCAGAGTCTTCCTCATTGAACTACGACCTCGTCCAGCAGTTCCAAAATATCGGGAAGCAGCTTTTTTTTTTCCCACTTCAGCGGACCGGAGCAACAGGACCATTACAATCAATCAATCAAAAACTTTATTTCAGACGCATATGGTCCATAGTAACAAAAGCAACCACCACCAAAAATAAAAATATATAAAAAATTAAAAAGATAACATCAACAAGACACAGTAAAAGTAGAATGTTCATCCATTGCCAAATAATTTGAGGCGCCAGTGATTCCACAGACTTGAATAGAACCTAACCGAGCTCTGTGCAGGGTTGGTCAGAGTATAGATGATGCTATTTGCAGAGTTTGTTAGCCTACACATACATCTGTACATAAGGTTACGAAGCACAGCTGCACAAGTTGGTACATTGGCATTTGCAAACATCTGGCTGGCACTACTCCATCGCGGCACCTTAAGCAGCATCCTCATGCCATCACTGTATGTACAGTTTCCATTACTTGTGGATGATGAGCCTGGACGCAGTTTGTTTGCATGTGATCTGCATGTCCATGCACTGGAAGAGGCTGTCACGCTCCTCTTCATCCCCTGCGCTCGCTCCTCTTCATCCCCTGGGCTCGCTCCTCTTCATCCCCTGGGCTCGCTCCTCTTCATCCCCTGCGCTCGCTCCTCTTCATCCCCTGCGCTCGCTCCTCTTCATCCCCTGGGCTCGCTCCTCTTCATCCCCTGCGCTCGCTCCTCTTCATCCCCTGGGCTCGCTCCTCTTCATCCCCTGGGCTCGCTCCTCTTCATCCCCTGCGCTCGCTCCTCTTCATCCCCTGCGCTCGCTCCTCTTCATCCCCTGGGCTCGCTCCTCTTCATCCCCTGCGCTCGCTCCTCTTCATCCCCTGGGCTCGCTCCTCTTCATCCCCTGCGCTCGCTCCTCTTCATCCCCTGGGCTCGCTCCTCTTCATCCCCTGGGCTCGCTCCTCTTCATCCCCTGGGCTCGCTCCTCTTCATCCCCTGGGCTCGCTCCTCTTCATCCCCTGCGCTCGCTCCTCTTCATCCCCTGCGCTCGCTCCTCTTCATCCCCTGCGCTCGCTCCTCTTCATCCCCTGCGCTCGCTCCTCTTCATCCCCTGCGCTCGCTCCTCTTCATCCCCTGGGCTCGCTCCTCTTCATCCCCTGGGCTCGCTCCTCTTCATCCCCTGGGCTCGCTCCTCTTCATCCCCTGCGCTCGCTCCTCTTCATCCCCTGGGCTCGCTCCTCTTCATCCCCTGGGCTCGCTCCTCTTCATCCCCTGGGCTCGCTCCTCTTCATCCCCTGCGCTCGCTCCTCTTCATCCCCTGCGCTCGCTCCTCTTCATCCCCTGCGCTCGCTCCTCTTCATCCCCTGCGCTCGCTCCTCTTCATCCCCTGGGCTCGCTCCTCTTCATCCCCTGCGCTCGCTCCTCTTCATCCCCTGGGCTCGCTCCTCTTCATCCCCTGGGCTCGCTCCTCTTCATCCCCTGGGCTCGCTCCTCTTCATCCCCTGGGCTCGCTCCTCTTCATCCCCTGGGCTCGCTCCTCTTCATCCTCTGGGCTGGACCAGTGCTCTGAACCTTTACGATCAAAAGAGCCATTTCTGCCTTTTTGTTCACTAAATCAAACGTGTCCAGAGCCACAGAAACTGCTACGATTATCAACTGGTGGCCCATGGGCCAAATTAGGTTTGTTAGAGGGAGCTTTTCTGGCCAGTAGGCATTAAATTATAAAACTAAACACATCTGATGATTGTTAACATTGATATCTTTACACGTTGAGACAAAAGAAAAGAATGGATTACATCCATTCATCCATCATATTTACTCACGTCTTCCTTTTCAGGTTGCAGGGCGCCATTGGTGCTCAATGTGTTTTTGTTTTTTTTTATTGTGGAGAAATTGAGTACCTGTATTGAACTTTGAAGAAATAAAACAAAGTTAAAGTGAGGATAATAGACTGTGTGTATTAGTACTAGTATCCACATATTTGCAAAGGAAGTGACAGGAAAACGGCTAAAACTAGTCATTTTTTGTTGTGGATGTAACTTTTTTAAAACTTATTTTTATTGCAATTTATTGTTGTCATTGTCTACTGTTATTGTCGTCTGTACTTTATATGTTCTGTCTGGAACAGGTCCCTCTTGTAAATGAGTCCCCGTGGCTCAACGAGGCTAGCCTGTATAAATAGCGGTTGAATGAAAAAAAAAATCTGATAAAATTCAGTTTTATGTTAGTTTTGGTCAAAGTTTGAACGAGCCGCTGCAGAGGGACCAAAGAACCACATGTGGCTCCAGAGCCGCAGGTTGCAGACCCCTGGGCTGGACAAAGGGCCAGACTTTGCAGCCTGAGTGCTTGAGATGAAGTTTCATCATCATCATTACAAGATTACCTTGTGAGCTCCAAGATTACCTCGCTGTCATAATCCAGTTCCAGGACGTCCTCATTTGTTGTGGGCGCTGTAGCTCAGTCTGTTTGGGAGCCCCAGGTGCTGTAGCACTCGGTGCAGCCTCCACAGGTCCGTCCTGGTCCTCGTCGACTTGTTACCAGGTAGCAGCCTGCTTGTGGGTCCCTGCTGCGAGAGGCTAGCTCGGCATGCTGGTTCTCGTCAGAGTCTCTTCGTAAAAAAATTGTTACCAGTTCAGAGAAGAGCTTCAGTTGCCAGGCGGGCGTGTTCCAGCCTGAGGCGCGTCACGCACACACCTCATGTGGATTCTTGCTCAAATCTTTGTTCCTGCAGCCACAGAGATGAGCCTCCATGTCCTCTGGTGTGAGGGGGAGGAGCACATTCCATTTCATCACTGGTTTTTAACCAAAACTATCCAGAGCTAACGGTTAAATGTTCCTGGAATAATAAGCTGTGTTAGCTGGTTTGCTAACGGAGAGAACTTCTCACAAATGTGATAGGTGCTATGGACTACAGCAGTTAGCGCCCATCGATAGAAACCTAGCTAAATTAAATTAGCTCAGGTCTATGGACAGCTATCCTGCCAAGAGTACGATGTGCATCGAAGCGAGAAGCGTTCTTTGAACAATGCTGTGTTGTAGCTAGGGCTTTAACAGACTATTTGAGTAATCGACACATCGATTCCTAGGACATCTATCGAGTTTTTTTAATTTCACGTCGAGTATTCGTAGTGACGTCATCACGCCGCAGTTACACAACAGAAAATGAATCAACTTCCTGTTTGGAGCGCGTTGCGAACCGGTGTTACACCAAATTCTGTGACCACCGTATATTGTGACCATAGGGGGCGGTGTTGCGTGCACTGTTGCAGGTGTGGGGTGGTCGACTGCCCCACTGATTTTGGTTTCGTTTTAGACATGCTGCACGTTTCTTTCACGTTTGCAGCTTGATAATAAAAACTAATAGTTTTGTTTTTCCTGTGATTTATCCACAGTATGATGAATGGTAGTACAGCATAATGTACACTCCCAATGTTTTGTTGGTCTCTTTTTTTGTAAATATTAAATTACAGGTTTTTTTTTTGCGTTTTTATTATTATTATTTTTTGCATCTTAAGATCCTATGACATAATCAACTACTCGAGTTCTACTCAAGCTTTATTATGTTAATGTCAAGTTTAAAAATTATGTACTCGTTCAACCCCTAGTTGTAGCACAGGCTACGTAAACGGAAAATGATGCACGATGGTGTAATGAGACAAGTGCTTCTGAGGAATACACGGGAGGCATTTCCTACATGTAGTGAGAAAACAAAATTAATATTATGAATGAGAATTATTTCGGTCTCCTAACTTTTATTTGTCCCATAGTAGGACTCTTTGGAAACAAACATTTCAAAAATATATATTTTTTTAATACGTTCTCAGTGCCTTTCTGACGATGACCTTATGGCGCATTTCAGCATCCCTCCTGGTGGAGTCAGGATAAAAGATAAAACCATAGCAATAAGGATTACATCATAAGCACATACAAAATTTAATACAAGTAAAACATAGAGAAGAAAAGGGCAAACCAAAAAAATCTAAAACTAAATATACAAGTAAACTTTTTTACTGCCGAGCTAAAACAGTAGCTAAGGCTTTCCAGTCTCTGCAATCCACTTTTGACATCATCAGTCAGATTTGTTCCGTCTCAAACTTGTCCTAAATGCTGATAAAACAAAAGGGATGTCTTTTTCAAGTAGGAAGTCGGTCCCAGCAGATCTTCCTCTGATTTTATCCTCAAATGGTGTCCCTATTGAGTTTGTTGATTCCTATAAATATCTGGGTATCCTGATCGATTCACATCTCTCTTTTAAACTCCACGTGGAAAACCTAGTGAAGAAACTGAAAGTTAAACTGGGTTTCTTTTTCAGAAACAGATCATGTCTAACACTGAATGTTAGGAAACGCCTTGTATCTGTGACTTTCCTTCCCTCCATTGATTACGGTGACATTCTCTACATGAATGCTCCTACAAGCACCCTGCGGATGTTGGATGTTGTCTATCATGGTGCACTAAGATTCATAACTGGTTGTGATTATCGTACCCACCACTGCACCCTGTATTCACTGGTTAACTGGACATCATTAACCTCACGCAGACTCTTCCACTGGTACATTTTCATCTTTCAAATCACTTCTTGGTCTGCTGCCCTCATACATCTCCTCCTACATGTCTTTACGTGAGTGCAGCTACAGCGTGCTCTCAGGACATGATCACCTGCAGTGTTCCCTCAGTGAGGACTGAACTTGGAAAAAGGGCCTTCTCCTACTCCGCTCCTGCTTCATGGAATATCTTACAACAAGATCTGAAGCTCTCAACCTTGACCTCCCTAAATGGTTTTAAGAATCTGTTGGAAACCTGGCAAAAACCAATGCAGATATGTTCTTGTTTTTGATTTTGTACATCTACCTTGTGGTGTTTTGCTAGTTTTGATACTTTGCATTTCACTTTGTATTTCTCTCCTACGTTTTTTTTTCTTTTTTCTGTTGTTTGTTGTTTAAGGAAATTCTACCATTGCTGTTCATCATTCTTTAGTTTGTAGCAGGTCGCTTTTGTAAATGAGTCCTCGAGGCTCAATGAGATTTACCTGACTAAATAAAGGTTGAATGAATGAATGAATGAAAACTCTTAAAGCTTTCCTCAGACAGATCTTTCTCTCTTAACTTGCACCTTAATACAACATGTGATACTGGACCCTGCCAGAAAGCTCTTCTGAGAATCAAAAAATTAATAAAATAATTGTACATCTCCATTTACATCAACTTCATCTTCTCAGAGCTACTCCTTCTTCAGGAGTTTAGAAATCATGAGAACCTATCTTTAATGGCAAAGGATACCATGGTAAACTTCAGAGGCTCCATCCTTCTTCGTTGGACTTATCTTGGGCCTTTCCTGATGTCAACTAGCCTGGCCCTCGCCTTCCTGCACAGCTCCGCTCAATTCTCATTTCCCTTCACTGCACAGTCTGGGACTTCTCTCATTAACAACCATTTCTCCGGTAGATTTTTGTTCGGACCAATCAGAGAACAGAAGGGACGGAGTTTTGGACCCTAACCCACGCCCCCACCTGTCCCAGCGCGCAGAGCCCTATAAAAGGGCTCTGCCAGCGCGCAGTCAGCGAGCACCGGCATGTTCTCATTCAAAGCGATGCAAAGCGATGCAGAACTGTTTTATATGTGACACAAATTTATTAATTTCCCCTTCTTAATCCCTTATCTGGAGTTTTCTTTTGTTTTTTGGGCCAAAAGTCAAGTGATCGCTCGCTCCCTCCTCCTTCTCTCCCTCCGCTGAAATGAACAAGGAAATGGCTGTCACGAGAATTAAACTCGGGTTTTACGTTGCTGACCGAGTCCCATCAGATTTTCTGGTCTTCTGGTGAGCTGGACCAGCGATCCATGGTTTTATTGTATTTTATTAAAAAGTTTTATTAACATATAAACACAGAATTTGCAGCGCGGCAGCCGGCAGCAAGAGAAAAGCTGCAGGAGGCGGAGCAGTTGTCAAGTTCACCAGAGCACGGGGAGCAGCCATACATGGCTCTGAGGGGAGGGAGCAGAATGCTTTCCCTGTTCAAAATATCCAATGGTTTTGTTCCTCAGCAGAGGCCACGCCTCCAGCAAGAATCGTTTTAAAATGGAGAAAGTCCCAGACCCTTGTCTGAAGCGAAGTGAAGACAGGGTCTGGTTTTAACCAGGCTAGCTGTCAACAGATCCTACAAGTTTATTTTCTGCTCAGCCACTGTCATGCTTTCCTTTCTCCATCTCCAGTTCTGGCAGTGGTGGCATGATGTTACTCAGGTCTTTTGCATTTGAAACATGGATAATGATAATAATCATTTTATTTAAAAGCGCCTTTCAGTGTCATCTGGACCAGTTTCAAAACATTGAAATAAAGGATTAATTTAAGAGGAAATACAGTATTCATCACACATAATGACGTTTAGCAATGTATTAAAAGGAAAAGAATGTTAATGCAGTAACCCTCATATTATTATTTATACTGCGGTACTGCAACGAAGAGGCCTCACTGAGATCATTGTTAATTCATCATCACTGAGATCATTGTTCATTCATCATCACTGAGTCTTTTTTTCATTAAAATGCAGGAAGTTTAGGGCCATCCAAGCTTTAAGATCCTCGAGACACGATAAAAGAGGTTTAATGGACCAGGCATCAACCCGCTTCAAAGGCACATAGATTTGGCAATCATCAGCGTAGCAGTGAAATGATATGCCGTGTTTTCTAAAAATCGATCCTAGAGGAAGCAGATATAAAGAAAAAAGCAATGGCCCTAAAATTGATCCCTGAGGTACGCCACATGACAAAGGAGCAGAAAATGATTCAAACCCAGCAAGTTTTACAGAAAATGTTCTGTCAGCCAAATAGGACCCCAACCACTCCAGAGCAGTCCCACCAATGCCTACTTGGTGCTGTAGGCGTGATAGTAAAATGCTGTGGTCCACTGTGTCGAACGCAGCAGTTAAATCCAGCATTATCCAATTATTATCCATCCAATTATTATCCATTATCCAGCATTAAATCCATCATTCTCAATCAGTTCATCTGGACAGTTTCTTTTTAGCAGAAACGTTTCACCCTCACTCCAGAGGGCTTCCTCAGTCAGAGTAGTCCAAAGCACACTGAAGTTAACCCACCAAGTAAGCAACTTATGTGGACCAACCAGTTTGCTGTAGCCAAGATGGTTTCTGGGGGCGTGTCCCTCGTCGACTCCTCCCAGGCAGGCAGACATGTCCAAAGTGGTTCAAGACAAGAAAGTTAATTCTCAATAGTCCAGGTATCAAATCCGCTCATTCTCAATCAGTTCATCTGGACAGTTTCTTTTTAGCAGAAACGTTTCACCCTCACTCCAGAGGGCTTCCTCAGTCAGAGTAGTCCAAAGCACACTGAAGTTAACCCACCAAGTAAGCAACTTATGTGGACCAACCAGTTTGCTGTAGCCAAGATGGTTTCTGGGGGCGTGTCCCTCGTCGACTCCTCCCAGGCAGGCAGACATGTCCAAAGTGGTTCAAGACAAGAAAGTCTTCTTCAAGTGGTTCAAGTCAAGAAAGTCAAAATCGAAAGTTGTTTCAAATTATTGCAAAATTAGTCCAAAAACTAAAGACGAGGCAAAGCAAAACAACTGGTCTGTTCCAAGTTTCACCCTCTGGAGTGAGGGTGAAACGTTTCTGCTAAAAAGAAACTGTCCAGATGAACTGATTGAGAATGAGCGGATTTGATACCTGGACTATTGAGAATTAACTTTCTTCTCTTCTCCTAACCATGTTTCAAACTAAGTGTGTAATCTTAATGAGCGTCACAGATTGTAATAATAGTGGGCACAGTGCATATTTTGACCTGAATCAATTTTAATTATGGAAATCTGTGAATTTGGTGGGACAGAGGCACAGTTGGTAGAGCCGTTGTCCCTCAGCGAGAACGAGGGGGTCATCGGATCAAATCCCAACCGGGGACATTTCTGGGTGCATGTTCTCTCCGTGCATGCGTGGGTTTTCTCCGGGTGCTCCGGTTTCACAGACCAAAAACATGCACGATTAGTAACTCTTAATTGTCTTTATGTGTGAATGAGAGTGTGAATGGTTGTTTGTCTCGTTTGTCTCTCTGTGTCCCTGTGATGGACTGGAGACCTGTCCCCCCGCCTCTCCCATAGTGACTGCTGGATATGGGCACCAGTGACCCCTGTGACCCGAAAAGGAAGAAGCGGGTAATAGATAATGGATGGATGGTTGTTTGTAAATTTTCTCCTCTTCCTCTAAGAAATATATGATATATCAGCTTGCCTTAAATAGCAAACATTTTTGATGCACACTGGTATTGCACCACACAAATGTTTACAGCATAATCAATAAATTGCCAGAAAAAAAAGGTGGAGGAGGCCAAAAACGAGACAGAGAAATAATTTAGACATAAAACTACCACATATTAACAGTAATTAAATGTTATTTTCCCAATAGAATTACAGTAACTTTGAAGAAAAGCAATGTTAATTTTAAAAAATTGCAACAAGATTAAAAATATATATTATAAATAAATCGAAAGTTGTTTCAAATTATTGCAAAATTAGTCCAAAAACTAAAGACGAGGCAAAGCAAAACAACTGGTCTGTTCCAAGTTTCTACTGAGCTGGTAACATCCGCCTGGAAAAACCCGATGGAAACCACAACACAACAAACTTCAGAGAGTCTTTATTGTCGTTTGCACCGCATGTGGTACATGTGATGAAAACGAGATTATGTACACGAGCAAGGGCGTAGATTTCATCTCATTATTGGGGGGGACCATAAACAGGGAACATTTTTAAGAGCAATTTTGGGGGGGGGTCGGCAAAGTTACAGTGAAATGTAATGCAAAATGTACAGAGGGAAGTTTATCCAAACTGCATGCATATACTGTACTATGCAGAATAATCAGCAATAATATTGATTTAAATGGCATGTATTTAGTAGTCTTAATACTACTGTACTATTAATCAGTACAATAGTGACACTCATTACTCTTATTAAAAATTTTAATGTGTTCAATCTTTGCCACTTGTCAAAATGACAAGTGGCAAAATGAGAATTTTGCAAAATAGGTCCCCTCTAAATATTGTTTAAATTTCAGTTTGGCTTGTATTCATAGATTGCTGTGGTCAGTGTCACTGGTAATCTGATACCACACCTTCCAAAAATCTTAAAGCTTAAAAAAACAAAAAACAAAAACAGTTTTCAAGGAGAAGAAATACTTTAATGCAGGGGTCACCAAACTTTTTGAGACTGAGAGCTACTTCAGTGGGACCAAGAGGCACAAAGGTCCACTTGTTCGTTCCAAACAAATTTGCATGGTTCAACTTTAATTATAGTATTAATAATAATACATTTACATACATGTGAATATATGACTGCCTGATCACATCTGATCTGGTCTGTATTATTAAAGACTCCACACAATGATTTAGCTTGGTAAATATGATCAATTATTATTGATAATTACCAGTAGTGATTAGAACTCTCAATCAGGAACTTGAGTCCTCAGTTTGAATAATTTTTTGGCTCTTTTGTGCAAATGTAAATTGTTCTTAGCTTTGACTGGGAGTGTGGATGGTTGTTTGTCTCTTTGTCTGTCTTTGTGATGGACTGGAGACGTGTCCTGGGTGTCTCTGGTGACCTGTCCTGGGTGTCCCCTGCCTTCGCACAAAAGCAGCTGAGATTGGTTCCAGTCCTAAACAAGGGGGCATAGTGGATTACTTATTAACTGATATTTAAACATAAAACACTATTTATTTTATGTTAAACTCAATCTGTAACTTTTGAAATTCATTGTATTTTATAAATATTTTATTAACTCTAAAAAAGCTAAGTCTGGTCCTCTGGACAATCAAAAAACAAAACAAAACAAAGCAACAAAAAAACTGTAGCTACAGTTTTTTTGTTAGCTTTTTTAGATTTTTCTACCTGGATTATTGAGCATGCATCAGGGTATTTTATTAACTGTTTTGTAGAAATGAACATGTTTGTAACATTCATTCAAAATATGCCTTTGTAGTATTTTTAAGAACCTATTAAGAATAAAATCTTCCAGTTGCAGATACAAAATATCAATAATGTAATATAATAAACAGTGACATTTTTTTAATTAATCATGTGACATAAGTATTGATCCTCAACATTTTTTACAATAATAATTTATTTATAAAGCCCTTTAAAACAACCACAGCTGCAACAAAGTGCTACACATATAAAATCATTTTAACTAATCATCACATCTTCTCTACTCCTTTTAAATTAATTATCTTTCACATATTTTATCATTACTTCTCTCAAGAGTTCCACACCTGAAAATATGATGAATGTGAATCCATCCTGCTCAATGATGCGCTGACATTCTTATGTCTGTTGTGAGCCACCAGGGAGCTAGTTAGCATTGAAGCTAGCGTGTTAGCTGATGAAGTGTCGCTCCTCGTTGCGTTTTGCTGTTGCTACAGCCACTAATGACACACTTGTCTTTCAACACCTTTTCCTCCCAGTCACTGTCACCAATGTTTTAAGTAGCTACTTACTGGAAGTTAATAGTTTGTGCTGCAGCTCACTCCCACCCAGCGGCTCCGCGCTGAGCCTGTGACTCTGGTGCTCTTGTTGTTCCTTGTAAACATTGGACTAAACCATTTGCCAACAGAGAAGGGGGGGGGGCAAATTTTCCTTTTTTTTTCTTAGAATAATGGCGGATTTCTCTCTTTTTATGCCTTTTTATATTTATATTGTTTAAAGACACGGTTTCCTTTATTGAATTATTGGGGGGGGACAGATCTATATTTCCCCAAGATTGGGGGGGTCCGGACCCCCCCGACCCCCCCAGGATCTACGCCTATGTACACGAGGTCCCAGTTACATCCAACAACAAATGAAAGAGAAAAACAGTAATAACATCTAGAACTAACTAAGAAAAACATCAACTAGTAATACACTAAGCCTAATATAGTGGGAATAAACAGCAGCACGAACATGAGTTTGTATGAGCAGATGGTCACAGATGAACACAGATGAACACAGCAACAAGAAAACAGATCAGCATCAGTATGATGTGATATTTTGCAGTGTTTATTTTTTATTTTATTTTTATTTATTCATGAGTCTAACAGCCTCAGGGTAGAAGCTGTTCCTCAGTCTAGTGGTTCTACACTTGATGCTCCTCAACCTCCGTCCTGAGGGGAGTGGGGCAAAGAGTGAGTGTGCTGGATGAGTGAGGTCTTTCATGATGCAGGTGGCTCTTTTCCTGCATCTGGAGGTATCAGGTCTCCAAACAGTAATTCATAAATCTGTGATGGAAATGTTTGTGTTTAAATGTAGTCGGGGGAATGCCAAGCTCTTTAGATCTTGAAAAGAGGGATGGACTGAGCTATCAAAGTAAAGGTGAAATGAGTATGTATTTCAAGTTTATCATAAGATAAACCCAATAAGATTAGTTGAGTTCATGAGTTTACATTTACTGCACTAAAAGTGTGTATCCTCTAATCCACATATGTCAAAGTCAAGGCCCGCGGGCCAGATCTGGCACGCAAATTATTTATGGGCCCTGGTTGATATTTAATTACTATTAGAAATGGCCCGCAGGCCACAGCCGCCCGCTGGTGTTTTGCACGCACCAACACTACATTCCCCACAATGCAACGGTCATAGGGATGGATCCGGAGTCGTGTCTCATGAACCCAGAGTAATAGACCCGCCTCACGTCACATTCAGGAAATCCATTTCATAGTTTGCAGCCAGCTACAACATGTGGACTGAGTGAGTAGCACTTTAGCTAACAGCTAGCCAACTTTTCATCGTAACATGTCCGCTGTGTGGAAGTATTTTACACTAAACACTGCAAGACAGCAACGTGCAATGTCTGCAGAGACATAGCGTCACATT
The DNA here is from genome assembly GCA_038048925.1 of Garcialebias charrua. Lineage (NCBI taxonomy): Eukaryota > Metazoa > Chordata > Actinopteri > Cyprinodontiformes > Rivulidae > Garcialebias > Garcialebias charrua. Next base: position 35,704 of record JBBPBX010024571.1, read on the forward strand.
AAACTGCGATCAAGTTAGTTTTACGTTGGACATTCGAGCTCTGGGGCTTCAGCGGGACGCCACTCTCGCTGAACCGAAACAGGGAGACCGACCACGGCCAGCTGCGTCCAGTCCAACCCGCTGTCTGACCGTCTCGTAGGAGGGACAGGCTGAGAGCGGCTGACCAAAATCAGAGCGCCCGCCCCAGATTAAACAAGAAAAACACACCGCTGAAGCCACGGAGCTCAAATGTTCACCGTGAAGTTGCTAAACTTCCTCATAATTAATGACTAACAGCTATCAGGTGTAGAAAATGAAGGATTTCACAGCTTGATACTTGCAGCCAACAGTAAACAATCATAAAAAAGCATATTGGAGCCAAGATGGTGTAGTGGCTAAGGCTTTTGACTTGGGACCCGAAGGACGCGGGTTCGCGCCCCGGCCACTACACACCTTGGGGTGTCTATGAGTGCACATCTAATTCTCCAGCTCCCCGAGCGCTGACTACGGCTGCTCGCTGCACCACCTGGTGGTGGTTGGGTTGAAGGCAGAAGACCAATTTTGTCTGTCAAGTATGGGAAACATACACAGATGACAAATTATTATATTAATTAAAAATCAAAAGAAAACTGCATTTAAAAAAAAGAAACATAAACAGCTACATTATAAAACAATGTAAAAAACACTAAAAGCAGGAACATGTCTGTGTTGATTTATGCCAAGAACTTAGCAGATGTAAAGCTATTTAATATTTTATTTAATTCATTTATTCATTCGTTTAAAAGAGACGAAATAAAACAAATCCCATCCATCCATCCATCCATTTTCGTCCGCTTATCTGGGGTCGGGTCGCGGGGGTAGCAGCCTAAGTAGGGAGGCCCAGACTTCCCTCTCTCCAGCCACTTGGAGCAGCTCCTCTGGGGGAATCCCAAGGCGTTCCCAGGCCAGCCGAGAAACATAGTCCCTCCAGCGTGTCCTGGGTCTTCCTCTGGGTCTCCTCCCGGTGGGACATGCCCGGAACACCTCACCAGGGAGGCGTCCAGGAGGCATCCTAACCAGATGCCCGAGCCACCTCAACTGGCTCCTCTCGATGTGGAGAAGCAGCGGCTCTACTCCGAGTCCCTCCCGGATGACTGAGCTTCTCACCCTATCTCTAAGGGAGAGTCCAGACATCCTGCGGAGAAAACTCATTTCAGCCGCTTGTATCCGAGATCTCGTTCTTTCAGTCACAACCCAAAGCTCATGACCATAGATGAGGGTGGGAACGTAGACCGATCGGTAAATTGAGAGCTTTGCTTTTCGACTCAGCTCTCTCTTCACCACGACAGACCGGTACAGCACCCGCTTCACTGCGGACGCTGCACCTATCCGCCTATCGATCTCACGCTCCAGTTTTCCCTCATTCGTGAACAAGACCCCGAGATACTTAAACTCCTCCACTTGGGGCAGGACCTCCTCCCCGACCCGGAGAGGGCACGCTACCCTTTTCCGGCTCAAGACCATGGCCTCGGATTTGGAGGAACTGATCCTCATCCCGGCCGCATCACACTCTGCTGCAAACCGCTCCAGTGAAAGCTGTAGATCACGACCTGATGAAGCCAATAGGACCACATCATCTGCAAAAAACAGAGAAGTGATTCCAAGGCCACCAAAACGGATCCTCTCAACACCTTGGCTGCGCCTAGAAATTCTGTCCATAAAAGTTATGAACAGAATCGGTGACAAAGGGCAACCTTGGCGGAGTCCAACTCTCACTGGAAACGAGCCTGACTTACTGCCAGCGATGCGGACCAACTCTGACACCGGTCATACAGGGACCTAACAGCCCATATCAAAGGGCCTGGTACCCCATACTCCCGGAGTACCCCCCACAGAACCCCCCGAGGGACGCGGTCGAATGCCTTCTCCAAGTCCACAAAGCACATGTAAACTGGTTGGGCAAACTCCCATGTACCCTCCAGGACCCTGCTGAGGGTGTAGAGCTGGTCTAGTGTTCCACGACCAGGACGAAAACCACACTGCTCCTCCTGAATCCGAGGTTCGACTATCCGACGGACCCTCCTCTCCAGAACCCCTGAATAGACCTTAGGCTTAAGAGCTGTGTGATCCCCCTGTAGTTGGAACACACCCTACGGTCCCCCTTTTTGAATAGGGGAACCACCACCCCAGTCTGCCAATCCAAGGGAACTGCCCCCGATGTCCACGCGATATTGCAGAGTCGCGTAAGCCAACACAACCCCACAACATCCAGAGCCCTAAGGAACTCAGGACGAATCTCATCCACCCCCGGAGCCCTGCCACCACAGAGCTTTTTAACCACCTTGGCGACCTCAGCACCAGAGATTGGAGAGCCCGACCCAAAATCCCCAGGCTCCGCTTCCTCAGTGGAAGACGTGCCAGTAGGATTGAGGAGGTCTTCGAAGTATTCCACCCACCGACTCACAACATCCCGAGTTGAGGTCAACAGCACGCCATCCCCACCATAAACGGTGTTGGTCGCGTACCGCTTTCCCCCCCTGAGACGCCGGATGGTGGACCAGAATTGCCTCGAAGCCGTACGGAAGTCATTCTCCATGGCCTCTCCGAACTCCTCCCACGCCCGAGTTTTTGCCTCAGCAACCACCCGAGCCGCATGCCGCTTGGACTGCCGGTACCTATCTGCTGCTTCCGGGGTCCCACAGGCCAAAAAGGCCCAATAGGACTCCTTCTTCAGCTTGACAGCATCCCTCACCGCCGGTGTCCACCACCGGGTTCGAGGGTTGCCACCACGACAGGCACCAACAACCTTGCGGCCACAACTCTGATAAGCTGCCTCGACAATAGAGGCGCGGAACATGGCCCACTCGGGCTCAATGTCCCCCGCCTCCCTCGGAACGTGTTCAAAGCTCTCCCGGAGGTGGGAGTTAAAGCTCCGTCTTACGGGAGACTCTGCCAGACGTTCCCAGCAGACCCTCACAATACGTTTGGGCCTGCCAGGTCTGACCGGCATCCTCCCCCACCATCGGAGCCAACTCATCACCAGGTAGTGGTCAGTTGACAGCTCCGCCCCTCTCTTCACCCGAGTGTCCAAGACATGCGGCCGCAGATCAGATGAGACGACAACAAAGTCGATCATCGAGCTGCGACCTAGGGTGTCCTGGTGCCAAGAGCACATATGTACACCCTTATGCCTGAACATGGTGTTTGTTATGGACAATCCATGACGAGCACAGAAGTCCAACAACAGAACACCACTCGGGTTCAGATCAGGGGGGCCGTTCCTCCCAACCACACCCCTCCAGGTCTCAGTGTCATTGCCCACGTGAGCGTTGAAGTCCCCCAGCAGAACAAGGGAGTCCCCAGGAGGTGCACCCTCCAATACCCCCTCCAAGGACTCCAAAAAGGGTGGGTAATCTGCGCTGCCGTTTGGCGTATAGGCACAAACAACAGTCAGAGCCCGTCCCCCCACACGTTTGTACATATTCGTTTTTTATTATGTTATGCACACCGTCTTTTTAATGGAACTTTTCTTTTTTTCTGACATCTTCCTCTAGTTTGTGTTAAATATATGTTAATCATGACAGCAAACTGGAGCAAGCACCACTGCAAAAGTCGGTTGCTGTCCTTTAACAGGAAACATCCGGGCTAAACCTTCACTGCTGATGCCCAGACGTCACTGAACTCATTCATGCACCTTGACTGAATAGAGCTTAGTAAAGTACTACCTCAGTACGTCAGTAATTAGATTACACTGCTCTAATACTGACGTGTTGCACAGACTTTGCATGCACATTGTGAATGTGCGTGCTGATATCTCTGTCTGCTTGGCCATACATGAGAACCACAATTCAGACGTCCAGTTTTTCTAAATGTAACAGCACAAATCTCCTCATAGCAGCTCGTGTGTGGTAT